>JAHKKF010527269.1:4233-21116 GCA_019740295.1 Labeo calbasu
GGTGTGCAGTAATGTTGTTTTCTTTTACATAAATTATTTCACGCATCAAATGTATGTGTATCCACCTAATGCTTCTGTATTGTAAACCTAAAAGCCACGCTATATCTCACAGAAACTCACAGAAAGCAGATATACATACCCTCATTTTGACCACTAGAGGTCGAGAGTCGTTTTCACTTCTTCTTCTTCTAGGGTTTTTGGGCGGTTATTTATTTTTACTGGCTGACGCATTACTGCCACCAACGGGTATGGACGATCCTTCAATTAGTTTTTCTAAGGTATTGAAACTTAAATTATAAAACCTATCATTTGACTTCTTTCACAGAAAATCTTTTCATATATACACAGATTCATATATACACACACCAATTAGGTATGTAACAGTATGAAAATTTCTTATCACGATTACAGTGTCCAAAAGTTTCACGGTTATCAGTATTATTACAGTATTGTTAAAATGTGTTGGAAATATTCAAAACATACTGACACATGAATCATTTCACCAAGTTTTATTAGAAAAATCAACAAAAAAAAAAAAATAAAAAAAATAAATAAATAAATAACTTTATGTTTGCATAAACACTACACCAACAACATTACCAATGATGTCCGGATTTTAAATGACAACAAGACAGACAACAGTTTATCTAATAACATGTTTGAAATATTCAAATAAAGCTTTGAAAAGGTGTCATTAAAAGGTATAGTATACAAATGTATATAAAATTAGCAAAGCAAAAAAAAAAAAAAACAACTTAATTTGCGTTTTTTAGCCTAGTTTTAATCTAAAGTTTAGATTGTAAGGTTAATACTGGGCTAGTGAAGAAGTGACACAGACAGATACAAATGATTATAAATTAACCTTCTATCCTAGAAAACAACATTCCTGTGATGGTTGCTTTATCTGAGCTGAAGAAAAATTCATACTCAGTGACTCCTAAGGTTTAGGTAACATTTACGAACACAGTACACTTCGTAACAAAGTGCAAACATGCAGGTGTTCATGAATGTTCTTCACAATGTCAGATATGAATGTTTCTCTTTTAACCAACATGATTTAACCCATGTATACAGTGGCACCAAATAGTACATATGGACACCTAAGGAATATGCCATATTTCTTGGTGAATAAGAGTTTTTACTACTCTGTGTCATTAGTTTCTCTGCAAATGCAGGGTTTCGGTTTCTTTTTGTAAGCTTATGTTTCTTGCTTTTAATTTCACTGTTACCCACCCAACCATTAAACAAACACTAATAGCTTCAGGTTTAACCAGTTAATGATGGAAAAGGGGGCAGTCCTTTTCTTTCTTTCCTTTTTTTTTTTTTTTTTTTGGCTATAAAATCATATGTGCTCCTTGGACTGTTGCCTACATTTTGATTCTTAACTGTAAGACTATTCATTCATTTTTGGAGAGTTTTGTTCCCTTGGGAAAGTGTATTTAACATGTATTCTAGAGAATATAATATAAGGTAATAATATAATATAATATAATGTAATATAATATAATATAATATAACAATACATATATAAAATACATATAATATAATATAACAATACATATATAAAATACATATAATATAATCTAACTGTATTTAAAATGTAACCAAACATGCAATTTTAAATACCATAGCATGACTGTATAATGAACAGAGCATACGTTAGTGCTTTGCCACAAGGGTGGATGGCAAAAGGAGAGAATTAATGGGGGAAAAAAAGTAAACATTTCATATTCTTAGTTTTATTTATTTATTTTTGTATGTTAAGATGGGGGAGGGGGTGTGGGTTGAGGAGTGTGGCTGATATAGGCTTGCTTATTTATTTATTTATTTATTCGAAATATTCCCAGACGTGTTTATCTATATTATGAAATATCTCGATTCTCAAATGCATTTTGCACTTTTATAGAATATGTTAGTTGGTCTATGAAGATCTATAATTAGTTGATCTATGATGGGCGATGGGCAAAGTACCCTACAGTAATCTATTGACTACACGCATAAAAACCCGTTTTTTCTTATAGAATTATAGTTTTGTCTTGTTTGTAATGTGATCAATGTTTGTGTAAGCAGTAGATGTGTTAAGGAAGTAACACATAACATTTTTATTATATTTTGCTAAAATGAACGAAATAACTCGAAAAAAAGATTCGTTCATTTTGCTGAACGAGACTCAAAGGTCCGAGTCGGTAAAATGATCCAAACCTAGTCTTTCTGTCAATAATTTGTTAATGAATCAAATATTATTTTTCGTTCTCACTCTCTGTGCCGTGACAGAGTATAAAAGTTATAGGCCTACAAAAATATGCTGACATCTTTTTTTATATATAAAAAATAAAAAGAAGGAAAACAATCCTGTCAGTCGGGGTTCCTTTAACCGATAGACTCGTTATAAAGGGTTATACCTGGTTTTTATAGTTAATCCCATGTCCAACAAATAAATACACACACGGTCAGGGACAAAGTATATTAACACATAGATGACAATTTTTATTTTTTGTGTATTATATGGAACTGAAATCCCTGGAGACAGATCGACCTAATGGCTAAAGACATAGACCATCCATTCCGACAGCTCTCTCTCTCTCTCTCTCTCTCTCTCTCTCTCTCTCTCTCTCTTTCTAATAAAACATTTCTTTGACCTGACTGAGGTGTTATTAGCGAGGTAAAGTCCCAATAATAAATTAAATTAAATTAAATTTAATGGTTGTTGTTTTTCAGTATTATTGAAAATGTTTGTAATAGCTATATTAGAATATCATAAAATCTAAATAAAATAAAACGAAATTAATTTAATATCCCCAATTAAATTTAAGTAAACATGACGGATA
Organism: Labeo calbasu; assembly: GCA_019740295.1. Taxonomy (NCBI): domain Eukaryota; kingdom Metazoa; phylum Chordata; class Actinopteri; order Cypriniformes; family Cyprinidae; genus Labeo; species Labeo calbasu. Next base: position 7,062 of record JAHKKF010527269.1, read on the forward strand.
TAATCAAAAAGGCATTTAGGCTAACTCTCTCAGAGTGTAATTAGCTATTTGCAGTGCAATGTCTGCATATCAATCATGTTACAGTGTTTGTTGTATCCATTTAATAATGGACACAACACTGATATGTGCATCCTAGCGGTAACATATGAAAAAAAAAAAGAGAGACCTACTACAGCGCATGCACGTATAACATCCAATACGTATTGGATCTGATCCAATACGTCATCGTGCTACAGGCTGCAGCGAGGACCGGCTGGGGAAATTGGTGTATAAGCACAATTGTTCACCCCAGAACTATTTTATATGGAATAACAAGGATATTTTATTTAAAAACAAATCTTTATTCTATTATACTTGGTTCAATGAACATATTATTTTAGTAAGACAGCTAATTTTCATGGGTATTTGTTGTCAAATTCTGAATTTCTTTAAAAATTCCAATTACCAATTAAACCAAGAGAATTTGCTATTGTTCTTGACGCAGTTCCAAAGAGTGTGATAATGCTTTTAAGAAACTCAGAAGGAATCAGCATAGTTAATCCTTGTGAAAACATTTTCATTAAAATATTGATGTTTAAAAACAACGCTCTAGCAATAAATTTCTAAGGAGTGCTCTTTGTTCTGTGTCTTTACCTGCAGCAATATTTTTCTGGTCTTCTTTATCTTTGAATTCGGACGCAGCTGCTAAGATAAAGCGCCATACTGCTTCTTTCTTCTTCTATCTTCAAAAGATAATTTGCACACTTAGTGCATATCGCCACCTAATTGGTGGTTGTGCAATCTTTTTTTTTAATTATTTATTTATTTATTTATTTATTTATATTTAATCTCTAATCCTTGAGAATAAGATTTATATTGTTTGTTTGATGCTAATTATAACAAGTCATATCAGATATGTATTTTTATAGATGATAATAAAATATATTAAACATATATAATGAAATATAATAGTGTTTTATGATTTGTACAGATAACTTATATATGCGAATAGAATAAATATAATAACCATATTAGAATAATATACTACATTATATTTTACTTACATTAGTGCTTTATAATTTACGTATCATAAAACTATATATATAACATTATTGTGATCTGTCACGCCCACTGGAGACCCGTCAGTATAGTTCACGCATGCGCTGATCGCTCTGAAATAAGCTAACCCTGAAACACAACCTTCTTCGGAGCAGGTTATCTTCGGAGAGGTATTTGCTATGGTTGCTTACATACCCTGAAAGTTACCTCCGTTTTTGGAATAACCTGCTTTCTGGAACACCCCCCAGATGTAATCTGGATTGTAAACCAATTCTAAAAAATGAAATACTTGTAATTAGATTATATTACATTTTAAACTATTTGTAATCAGCCTACAGTTTTTGAATTCATGTTATTCTTACAATACAGCAAATCATGAATAATTCACAGATTCTCCCCGTACTTCATTTTTGTGTTTTAAATTTTCCTTTCTATATATATTTTTAAATTGCAAGATTTTCACAGTTGCAAGAAAAAACTCAGAATTGTGAAAAAAAAAAAATCCTTTTTATTATTATATTGTTGTGACAGCACCTCAGGGCAGGCTTGGACTGGGGTGCTTCACCAGAATGTTTATTATATTATAGTAGACTTTTTTTTTTTTTTTTTTATAGTAGATTATAATAGACTTTTATTAGATATAATGATGTCCCTCATTATAACATGTAGTACCTCCTTTTGCCTGCAAACAAAATTGGCCAAGCAACAAAGCATTGATTCGGCAAGGAGGTGACTGGTTTTCTTGTCTATCTGATATCAAATGTCAACAACCTGTCCTCCAATTCCCATACATTGCGGGTGGTGGTGATGTAGCTGTAGCATCTGGACCAATCAATCAGATTAGCAGCCCACATAAATGACTAAATCAATCTGATTTTGGGCAAAGAAATCTCCACTCTCAGCTTTCAAGTCTTGTCTGATAAGGAAATGTCAGATTAGCGGCATGAAATAATCTGCATGGCAAAGAAATCCCACTTGCATTGATATTAAAACTGGGCGACAAAGAAATATTCCTACAGTGTAGTTATTCTAATGGTGATTTGAGCGATGTTCTTCATTTCTCTGAATTAAGGTCTAATAGCGAATTAATGGTGACATTCTAGCTTAGCTAACTAGTAATTTGCCATTGTCTGTGAAGTGAATGTCCTGTATTTATTTGTGAATTAAGTTGTATGTGAGAAGTCATAACTGACTGCGTGTAAGTTTCCCATGCCTGTTTCACAGCAGCACAAGTTCTGCTCAGCTTGTTCGTTGTTGTAAACAAGCATCGGTCTCTTATCAACGCCTGACCCCGGAAGTTGAGAGCAGCCTCTTCCGGTTCGATCTGATAACAGCATTCATGTCACAGACCCTTGTGTAAACTGAGTAGAGCTGAGTGTAGCCAAAGCTAACTCTTTAGCAGCTGTACACGCATATAAGATAAGCCCTTTACCTCAACTGTTAGCTGTTAGCATCCGACTAACATTTAGATACATGGGAGTGTAAAGTGTAACATTCACGAACCTCTTCTCTCTCTCTCCACCTTTCTCTTGGTTTCACCTCCTATTTGTGCTATCACCTTCTGTGTAGACTCAGTTAGTTTGGCCCCTCCTCACATACTTGGGTTTTAACTGTGTTATTTTTATTTTGACTTTGTTCTACCTCTCTTTGATTTTATTTTATTTATTTACCTTTGTTTAGCTTGAACATACCAATTCAGCTAATTTGTTTTTAATTAAGTCACAAATTTAATTAAATCAAGTTATTTACTTTTCCTTTTAGTTTCCTAAAGCTATTAGGATATTTTCATTTTTCTTTCACCTTATTTTAGTTTCTCTGACCATCACTATCTTCCCTCTCTGTATAGGATCATAGCAGTTCTAGCAACTGATGTCCTTTTAATGAACCAGAACACGTTATTAGTAGACTAATTCCTGTCTCTCCTTACTCCTTAGCAGTCAGGTCTATTACATGAGGTACAAGTACCGTTCACCAAGCCATAGGCCATGAGAAGACTAGAAACACCTCCTAAATACTGTTATAAATATAAATTGAGATGTTTAATGCATCCCTGCTAGCTTAGCTAACAGTCTCCCTAGTTTTATGACCCTGCTGCAGCATTCATTTGAACAAGGGGTAGTCATATCTCATATCGTAAACTAAACAAGGAAAGCTCTTCCTTCTCCCTCTGTCTCTTTCTGATTTTATTTCAGTTTTGTTTTATTTGATACCTTCATAGTGACCAAACCAATAATTTGACTACAGGTACAGCCTGGTCATTAGCTGACCCCTGCTTACAGCCCCATCGAAGTTACTCAAACCCTCTCTTTGTGCTGTCCGCACAAAATTTTAGCACCCCTACCTCACTAGCTATTCACACCTTACACGGCCTACAGAGCCGTTCCGTATACAGATAGGTTAACACCTCTTAACACCAAAGCCTTCTGCTTAACACTTCACAAGTCAGTTTCCAGGAAACCTCTGCAGCCGCAGAAGGAACAGAATTAATTCACACGAGCTCTGAAGTGACACATGAAGCGACACTCAAAGAACTGTCCAGAAACATCCCTGCATTTACACCAGAACTTGCAGGAGACCATGATGTCCATGCCTACCTGAAAGACATTGTCTTTTTCCTTCAGTCTTGGAAATGTGTGAACAACCAAGACTTTATCTGCTCTGGATCACCTCTAGCTCAGAGATGCAATGCTTCCTGGCTCAACAGCCAGGACGTTCAATCAGACTACCAGCAGCTAAGACAAGCCATCATTCCATGAATTCTCAGACCCAGAGTCTGAACATGGACTGATCGCTGCACTGGCCACCAAACAGGGCCGATATGAAACTACATATGCTTACTACCACAGACTTTGACGAGAAGGTCTATAACAAGCACAAGGCCTCCCCCAAAGGTGTTTGTAAGTCCCCACTGATTCTGAACTGCTCAACCCAGAATCCAAAGCGAGCACCAGAAGGCACCCAGCATTGCCACAATGCCAGGCCCTTCTACAGAAAGACACTCACCATGGAAACCGACCCAGGTTCCAGACCATCCATTGGGAGGAGCCATGGAAAAGGGCATCCTCAGCTTGTGAATACCATGGTATGTCCAACAGCAGTCCACCACAACATCCTCCTCCACACCCTTCACACAGGTGCTAAACGAAGGCTGCACAATGACAGCAGCGACACACCCACTTCTGAGCTACAGGAGCTTTTGACACTAGCAAAAGAGCTCCTTGAACAAAACTTCACTGAGAAGTACTGGAAAGGACAAACTTTTGACTCCTTGTCAAACATAACACAGCATCAGCAACGTTGGATAGAGCAACGGGCCCACGTGCCTAACAGAGAAACCTCTACCAACACAACTTGGGCAAGCTTAAGTCTGTGCTGCCACCAGAGCAAATCAATGCTGCCAATATCAGACTTTTAGTGATGTTCAAGTAGAACAGAGGGCTAACAACCACCTGCTGCCCTCTTGCCATCATCACTAGGTCAGTCTGAAACTCTCTTCACACTACCATCTCCAATGCGATTCCCTGCGACCCTCGGAATCACCTGCCCTCTCACAAGTGAGAGTTCAACCAGTTGATCCAAACAACACCTAAAGCAACCATTTGACCCAGGCCAACTCACTTCAGGATGACAGGTGACACTGCCACGACACCTACTGCACAAGCTCAAGGACCTGCATCTTGCTACTCCCTACATCACCACAGCACACCACCTGACAGCACCCCAACCACTCCTGGAGGCACCAACAGCCAGAGAGCCACCACTCTCTCCCAACCATGAGTTGTTCTGCACCTCTGACGTCGCTCGCTGTTGTTTGTTGTCAACAACGTTCGAAGGGTGGTGGGGGGGGGGGGGTTGCAAAGTTATCAAGTTATATGTTGATTACTTTGCAACATATTAGTGTTTTAAAAATCTTTCTTGCACCTCCTGGAGGCGCAGCCTCCAAAGGCCTTAAATGCATCTCTTTCCTCTCTTCACTCTCTTCTGCAAAATCCTCCAATTGATGCCCGTGTGAAGGAACACACGGGGAGACTGAGCTGGCACAGGGCATGCCCGGCAGGCATATAGAGCTGTGGCTCTCGACCACAAAGAGCCAGACATTTTCACTCAACCCTGGAATTCACCTTCATGGAAATGTCCTCGAACAGACATTTCTCCCTTCAGCATTTTTTTAGTTTCTTCACTCATCTCACATGAGTTCTTTTAGAACCTAAGAGGATGAGGAGGATGAGCTAGAACTCGTCAAGACTTCTCTAAGTTGCGCTAGGCCTTGCGGCCTTGTCTTTCCATTCCCCAAAGATCACAGGACTTCAGCTGGGCCCCTCTCAGTTCTTGGTTCTTCTTCATTTTTCACATGGGAAGAAATTCCCAGTCACCATCGAGTCAGAACATCTTTGGAGTTCATCACTCTTTGGACCCGGAAGAACGTGATCGCGATTCCAAAACCACCACTGCTCCAAACAATCAAGACTTTCACCCGAGACTGATTTGGACACTTGTTCAACAACCAAGGTAATGCAAGTATTGTACATCTAACTAAAGAAAACAGAGGTTTAGTATAAGCTGTAGACAGCACTGATGGTTTCACTCAGGTGGTTAGCTGACTCTTTTCATAGTTTCATTTCCTTGTCTCTCTCTAACTGCTTCTCACTGACCCTTCCCCCATGTATGAGTGATTTCATGCTTGTTCGTTTAGATTAGTTATGTGTTAGTCCTTTATTAATAAATCTCTTGTACACAAATTACAGGAGTTTTGATTCTGATTCTGCCTTGTAAATTGATGTCCCTTTACGACTCCGATTCAAGCTACATGCTCTAATACAATGGTACTTTAAGAAAGTTTCTTCCGTGGCCAAGAAAATATAATTTCTTAGAGCTGATATAATAATTATTCTCAATGTTCGCTGGACGAACAGATTTGTTGATGGAAATTAATTCTGCTACAGTTACTACTGGCAGCTGATATAAATAACTGTAATTAATCATAATTAATTGAAATGTAAGTAACTAGTAGTGTAACGTATTACTGTTGGCTGGGAGTAATAAGTAATAATATTACTTTTGAAATGAGTAACTAGTAAAGAGTAATATATACATTTTGAGTAACAAGCTCAACACTGATCATATGCAAATACAGGATGTGAACCAGGAGGGTCAAGCGCTGTCAGGGGAGTATTCACACAACACACTTCTGGTGTTAGATCACACACTGAACCGCTAAAGAAAATGTTTCACAAGTTTGTCTTGTTCTGTTTGTGCTGCTGGAGTCCGACTGGTAAGTTTATTATTATACTATTATCTTTCTCTCTCAATTTCAGAGTAATAAAGCTGCTAAATTATTTAATTTTAATTTCCTGTTATGTACTAAATGATTCTGAATTTTATATGAATATATTACAAGATCTACTATTTTTGAATTCAGGTCTCTGTTGAAAGTAGAGTTAGGAAGTTAACACTGACATTTCCGGATCTGGAAATGGTTATGAAAATAATGAAATCCCTGCATTGAATGTAAATGTTCAGAAAGTGTGAACTTTCTTTTGAGCTGCTTTCAAATATCAGACATTTTTTTGTGAAACATTTTTTAAAAATACATTTATACATATTTAAAAATAGTTCTGCAGTGATCATAAACATCTACAAATGTCATAAAAATGTAGTAATCAAAACGTGCAGGAACCTTATAGTCCACAGGAGACCATCCGGTGATTTAATGAGCTACATGTCTTGTTTATTTTAAAAAAAAGTATTTAAAATATCCAGCACAATTAAAACTGTACTTTTAACCTGCAATAATTATCATGTATTTATTTTTTAACAAATTTTGAAACTTTAAACACTGATTGTCCTCTGCACTTTACAACAGATTAAGGACTAAGTTTGTGTTACACCAATAAGGATTTAGGATTTAAATCAAGGTTTATCTAATAATTCTTTTGCACCAATCTTTTAAGTTTGATATGAGTACACTTTACATTTCAATAATCACTTTGATCCTAGTCTTACTTAAAGTAGATTAACCTCAACACTTTTACTTTAATATAAACTCTTTATTCACTTATTATAGCTTTATTTGCCATGTCTGCGCAAAAACACACAAGCAATTTGTTGTGGTTTTTCAGGAGCCCTTGGTACATATATACACACATATATGACACAAGAACAGAAAGAATTTAAATATTTAAATATTTAATATTAAACATCTAAATATATCAGACTAAGGAAAATGATAATAATAATAACTAGATAAAAAGTTTGTCAAGACAAACTTTAGGTTGGCTTGAGAAAGCCAGACCAGAAAGTTAGAAAAAATTTTAGAAGTTTAAAATGTTAGCATGTTTCTAGCATGATTAGCAAGTTGTTAGCATGTTGCTAGCATGTTTTTAGCCTGATTAGCAAGATGCTAGCATGTTTCTAACATGTTTCTAACATGATTACCAAGTTGTTAGCATGTTTCTAGCATGATTAGTAAGTTGTTAGCATGTTTTAGCATGATTCTATTATGATTAACAAGTTGTTAGCATGTTTATAGCATGATTACCAGGTTGTTAGCATTTTGTTAACATCATTAACAAGTTGCCAGCATGTTTCTAACATGATTAGCAAGTTGTTAGCATGTTGCTAGCATGCTTCTAGCATGATTAGCATGTCATTAGCATGATTAACAAGTTATTACCATATTGCTAGCATGATTAACAAGTTGTTAGCATTTTGCTAACATGTTTCTAGCATGATTAGCATGACTTTAGCATGATTATCAAGTTGTTAACATGATTAGCATGTTACTAGCATGTTGTTATCATGATTATCAAGTTACTAGCATCTTGTTAGCATGAGTCTAGCATGATTAACAAGTTACTAGCATGTTTCTAGCATGATTTGTATGTTACTAGCCTGTTGCTAGCTTAAGTAGCAGATCAGTAGGTTGGCTTTCTCAAGCCAACCTAATAATAAATATAGCTGCAAGCAGCAATTGCGGGGCCACACACAAAAGAGGCAGAATGAGGAGCTAAGCACGGCAAGGAGCAACAGACCGACCACGAAATCCATAACTTTGTTTAAGCACAGTCTGAAGATGATTTGAGTCAAATTTGATGAAAATCGGACCAACGGCCTAGGAGGAGTTTGAACAAGTAGGTTTTGTACATTAAGCAAAATGGTGGAAAGGATGTTTGGCCAACTGTGGTATAATTGGTATGTATGTTGTCGGCATGACCCAAAGAATATTCTGAGACCAGTTTTATTACAATAGTCTAATGCAGTCCAAAGTTATTAGCATTTTTGGAAATTTCATTATTATTGTTTAATGAATGGTGTATTACTTCTGACCAACAGATGGCGCTGTTACCAGATTGATGTGGTGTGGTTAGTGTGATGTGACAATGGCACGTACAAAATTTGGTGTCAATATGTCAAAGCTTTGCGGAGATACAGCCTCGGATGCAGTTTGGGATTTTTCCAGCAAATTTGTTGATGCGCTAAATGAAAACAGTTTCGTATATCGACACGAAATCAATAACTTTTTGCCAGGTCTGAAGATGATCTGAGTCAAATTTGGTGACAATCGGACTAACGGTCTAGGAGGAGTTCGAAAAAGTATGTTTTGTACATTAATCAAAATGGCGGACATGATGTTTGGCCAATATTGGCATAATGGGTATCAATGTTCTTGGCTTGACCCATGGAATCTATTGAGATCAATTCATTACAATAGGCTAATGTAAGAAAAAGTTATTAGCATTTTGTACATTTCTTTATAACTTTTCTAACTTATTATTTCTTTATAACTGCTTCCAAACTTTTTGAGTACTGTCAGGGTATGGTGCCGAAGACACATACCGAGTTTCGTAACGATACGTCAATGCGACAAAATTTAAAATGACCGATGCCCAAAATGGTTGACACGGGAAAGTTGGATATGGTTGAACTCGGCATGACGTGCATGATTTTTGGCCAAACCATTCAGAAGTTATAAGCAAAAATAGCCATTTTTCATATCTCCTGACCACTAGGTGGCACTGCACCAAAACACTGCAGGTAGCCTCAGATCATGTTTGTTATAACACACACTAAGTTTGATCTCGATACACTAAACTGTTGCGGAAGTATAGCACCACTTCCATTTTTGCATGCTTTTCGTAGAAATCGTTATTCGTGAACGGTTTAAAGATGATCTGAGATAATTTTGGTGAAAATCAGACAAACTAACTTTTTTGTTTGTTTGTTTGTTTCTCCAGCTGTTCTCAACTTTGCATGTAAATGAAACTGGTTTCAGGCTTTGTAAACCGAAGTAAGAGGCTTTAATCTGTGTAAAATCTATTCATCAGGTGTGTTTGGTGAGTCAGTGTCAGTGATGGAGGGAGATTTTGTCACTTTGAAAACTAATGTTAATGAAATACGTGAAGGAGATGACATACGGTGGAAATATGGAGCTGAAAGGTCATTCATAGCTAAAATAAGAAAAAGTAAAAAAATATTATCCAAATATAATGATACCAGTGTGAAATTCAGAGACAGACTGAAACTGGACAATCAAACTGGATCACTGACCATCACAAACATCACAACTCATCATGCTGGACTCTATACACTAGATATTACTGGAGCGAAAGAGTCAACAAAAACATTTAGTGTTTATGTTTATGGTGAGTAGAGATCATTTGTTGAAATGTTCACATATTCTATTTGCACAGTAAATATTTATTATATTTTGAGATGACAGACACATTTAGTGACTGTCAACACATTATACACTCACTCAACACAAAATGTATTAAACTGATTATTTACTACAATTCACAACACTGAAAATAAGCTGTTTGTTGTGTTCATATTCCTCTTATTGTCTCATATTTTCAGCTCGTCTGCCTGTTCCTGTCATCAGCAGTAACTCTTCACAATGTTCCTCATCACAGCAGAACTGTTCACTGTTGTGTTCAGTGTTGAATGTGAGTGATGTGAGTCTCTCCTGGTACAAAGGAAACAGTTTATTGTCCAGCATCAGTGTGTCTGATCTCAGCATCAGTCTCTCTCTACCTCTGGAGGTGGAATATCAGGATAAAAACACCTACAGCTGTGTGATCAACAATCCCATCAACAACCAGACCACACATCTGGACATCAGTGAACTCTGTCAGACATGTGCAGGTACGACGGTGTCAATATGTGTTTACTAAGCTGATCTTATGTTGTAGATCAGACTGATTCAATCACTTACACTACATCTCTTTCACTGTCCTTCATATCCTCCAGATTCAGTCTATCTTATAGAGTTGATCTCTGCGGCTGCTGGATCTCTGTTTATTTTAGCTGTAATCGGGATCTTCAGCATCTGCAGGAAACACAGAAAAACTGATGCAGAAGGCAAGTATTATCTTCTCCTTTTAAAAAAGTAAAATACGAAATAATTCTTCGAAAATATGTTTTAAACATTTTAGTCAACTGATAGCCCTCTTTTTTATTTAGTTTAAATTTTTTTAATTATTATTATATACTTTAAGAAAGCATTTTAATAAGAACATAATCTCTAGAACTGCTCTGAAAGTCACTTCATGAGCATTTACTGTTTCTTTTGCGGAAAACGATCGTCATATAATAAAGACCCTAAAGGTCTTCACAGCAATCCGTCAAAATAAAAGTTCGGTTTAACTTGACAGTGAGAAATATATTTATATTACTTGATGTAAAGATGGTACTACTACTACTTATAAAAATGTTAATAAAAACAATGCTTAAGGAATATTTACCAGAAAAAAAAAAAAAAAAAAAAAAAACAGAATTTATTTACCAGAAAATTGTAAATACACAACACAGTATTTCTAAAAAAAAAATATATAGCCTATAATAAATTAATTCTTTATCAAATCTAATTATCCTTTATAACTTCATTAGACATGCTTTTGATCATTAAAATGTAATGAAATGATTAAAATAGAATCCAGAAAATTAATGGAAAAATAATAAAACATATTTCATAGGGCCGAAAAACATGTAATTTTTGTTAAACTTTTAATAAATTGCTATTAAATTCAGCAGATTTTATCATTTCAATTAATTAGAAATATTTTTGATAAATATTTTGTTTAATGTAACCATTAAAATAGTCTAGAAAAATTTAAATAGAATTTAGGAAAAAATAAAACAGATTTCATAGGGCCCTCTTTATTTTCATTTGTGTCTCTATTGTATCTGTCATTCAGTTTGTTACAAGCATCTAGGTTCTTATTATTAAAAACAAAGATAACAAAAAAATGGCTATGTCATGATATAAATTGTTGTTGTGAAACAAAGAATGAAGCCAAATCTTATTTCATGATATAGTAATTTTAAGCTAACTTACCGAAAATGTCTCTACATACCTGTAGGCTCGGTAGTTGTTCACCACAATCCTGTGTAGCGGCAACTGCATGTGATTATTATTATTATTATTATTATTATTATTATTATTATTATTATTTTAATATTATTAATGTTTTAATAGATAAAATAACTGATCTCCATTTGGATCATCTATTATTCAATTACTTTTTTTCGTAGTATTGGTTCAGTAGTAGTATCATGATATTTTAATCAGGTATTGTATTGAAGTCAAAATTTTGGTATCGTGACAACACTACTCCGAAGTTTATATGAATGATAACTTTTGTTGTGCTTGTTGAACTTAAATGCTGATTGAATTTAAAGAATATAAAATACTTTGCTTTGTTAAATATCCCATTTGGGTTTGAGTTATGTATAAATTAATGTGTGATATATGTGTCTCTCTAAATGTAATCATACACACTGTTTTAGGAATTATTTGTGTGAGGGAAACGTTATAGGCCTAATATAATTACATTTGTTGGTGCCATTTTTAAAATCTTTAAGTGTTGCTTTGGTGTTAAATTTGAAAGCCCTAATAATAACACACAGGCTGTGAAAAACCAGATCTAATTAAGACTGAGTTTTATGGTTTTAATGAATCTATTATTGTTAAAACAGTTGAGACTTGTGAAGTAGAGATCACTTTTGTCGAGACGACATTCTACAAAAGAAACACACCGAAATTGGTAAGACAATTGATTGTTAATTTGTTGAGTATTTGTATAGTTGGTAACACTTTACAATAAGGTGCCATTTGTTAACATTAGTCAATGTATTAACTAACATGAACATACAATCATACAAACATAATCTTTGTTAATGTAGGTAATAAAAAGCACAGTTGTTCATTGTTAGTTCACAGTGCATTAACTAATGTTAACGAACAACTTTTGATTTTAATAATGCATGAAACTGTAAAAAATGCTGTGCCCATTTTACTCAATAAAATTGAGGCAACTATTTGCATCAGACTTTTACGTATTTTGAACTTATTTTATTCTTGTTTTTTTCTATTAGATTTTACATGTTTCCAACTTGAAGTAATGGCAACTCAATTTTTTCAATTGGCAACTCATTTTTTTTTTTCCTGTTTACAAGTTGTAATTTTGTAAAATAAGACATATTTTTTGTATTTTAAAGATGTATTCAATTTGTATTTAAATAGTTCTACATTTTTTTTACAATAGTATAATGAAACATTAAACAGGCATCTCAAAACAAACCATTTATTTACTTGTTACAATGTTACAACAGTGCACTTGCACTACGCACTTGCTTATTAGCATGCATATTTCTAGCGTAATGACTGTTTATTAGTCAATATGCTAGAAATATGCATGCTCTTTTCTCTCCGCATTTGTAACATTAAATACTTACGAAACTACACTGTAAATTCTAATTAGTAAGCCTTAATTAAAAAAAGCACGCAAACCGATTGCCTTTGAAAAATAAAAAAATAAAAACAATAAAAAATTTTGTACTTACAAAGGTTTATCTAGTGTTATAAACTTATTTACTTTCTAAGACCATGCAAACCGATTGCCTTAAACCAAGTAAGCGTTATTCTGGTGCTAGAGTAATGCTTAATGATTTTTTTTTTTTTTTTTTTTTTTAAATGAAATTTTAATGAAATTTCATCAAAAAACTGCTGCTGTGTAATAGCTTAAGATAAAATACCTCACCTCCAGTTTACTGATGCCTGTGCTGATGAGACCACTGTTCACAAACACGTCCTAAATATGACAAATAAAACTAAGTTACACTAGTGTTGTCGCTTGTAGATTACAGACACTTACATTCCTTGATATTTGCATGCTTTTACAAGGGTTACATTAAAAGAGAAGGAAAGTATACACATTTCTATACATATCAATTTGAGGCCACAATCATAAAATCAATTCAAAAGCCGAATTTCCTCTGTATTACTGTAGTGTTCCAACTCAGCAAAGAAATAACGATTACTGTGCGACAAAGAGCTCATTTAGTTTAAACCACAAAGGTGTAATCATGCAATGGATATAATTGTGACGTATTAAAACATATATGATAAAATTGTACATTGAAAAAATAAAAAATCAACATGCATTTGCTGCATCAACTCAGAAAACTAACTACAAAATTTTACATTTGTGACAGTAAAAAAGCATTAGTGTGAACAGAATCACTTGTCTTTTGTCTATTTACACGCAGCCCATGTACAAAGTAGGCTTAAGTCAGTTTAAATAATTAGCAGCAGACAGAAAGATACATTTACACACAATTATTTTTTTTGATAACTTACTTACTTAGTATCTTTGTCCAGTGGTAAAAACGCAAGCAGTCTCTGCTTCTTTTCCCAGTTTATACATTTTTATATTTATGCTTTAACTATTATTATTATTATTATTATTATTATTATCATTGCCTGAACTAACTTTTTCATGTAGAAACTACATTTGTTTTTCTGGAGTATTTTCTACACCACAGAATCATTTTTATCAGTGTAGTTAACTAATGTTAACAAATAAAACTTTTTTGTAAAGTGTTACTGTCACGTTCGATGTACCGAGAAATGAGATCGGGGTCCAAAATGCAGGAAGGGAATTTTAATTCAACAAAACACAAATAAACATAAACCAAAAGGCCAAACACGGCACAACACGACTAGACTCAAGATCA
>JAHKKF010527270.1:0-17119 GCA_019740295.1 Labeo calbasu
TTAGCAAGCTACTAGCATGACTAGCTAGTCTTGGCTAGTGATAGATAGATAGATAGATAGATAGATAGATAGATAGATAGATAGATAGATAGATAGATGAGTTTGAATGAGTTTAAATGGATACAGTACATAGAAGGGAAGTTTGATTGAGTCTCAAAGGATTCTGGGAGTTTTGACAGTTGGATTTTGAAAAGTGTTGGCTCATTTGAACATTCCGTCAATGTAAGTCTATGGGATTTTTCCCAGTTTTAAACGTCATTTTTAGGAAAACCGTAAGTCCAATCACTTAGAAAAGATATAGCACACCCGGTCACATCAGTCTGAAGATCTGGGCTGAGTTTGGAGTTTGTAGAGTTAAAGCTCTAGGACAAGTTAGAGTTAACAGTTTTAGTAAGAAGAATAATAATAATATTAAGTTTAAATAGCATATCAGTAAGTTGGCTTTCTCAAGCCAACTTAATTATTTGTGCAAGGAATTAAATGCATGTAGAATGGATATGAATGCAACCATATTGGACCATATTATTTGTGTAGGTGTTATCCATTATTAAATGATCTACCTTTTTAGTATTTATAAATTAAAGTAAACTTATTCCTGACTGTTATTAACCTTGTGGTATTTTGACCTCATACAAATAGTCAATTAACTTGACTATATGCATTTAAAAAAATAAATACGAAAGGGAGGGGAGGAGAAGGGTAATTGAGTGTATGGAGGGGGTCATTTCAATCAGATATAGCAGTCATTAAGACGATGGTCAGATCTGAGCAGACAGAGGGTGGAGAGTCCTTCTCCACAAACATACAGAAATTGTTGCTATATGTCAGAACATCCCTTCCAGGTCTGAAATTGAATTAAATATTTGATTTATTAGGCATCTAATTATCAATCAATCATGAATAAATAAATAGATAAGAGTGAAGAAATTCATCTATATACTTTAGAATTAACAGCATGTGCGTGTTTGTGTGTGTGTGTATTATTCCAAAGGGTGAAGAAGTGAGCAAAAATAACAGTAAAGTGGTGCACCTGGTGCTTATTCAGCCTTATAACAGTCATCATAAATCAACAATTGCATCTCTCCCACACAGAGATGTTTCTCTATATTGTGGTAATGCAGATCTGCTTCCCAAATGTATGGAAACTCTGAAATTTGTTTTATATTTTTTTAATTAATCAGTCAAAGGATTGCCAACTTCAAACTAAATTGAATGAATATATATATATATATATATATATATATATATATATATAGTATTCTTTTTAGAAGGGTTTGCAAAAAGAAAAAGAAAAATATAAAATAGTTTCAATTCAAACTTCAGTGGCATGAGAATGTTTGGGAACCCCTTGCAGAATCTGTAAAAATGTGAATAATCTTAAAATAAGAGAGATTATACAAAATGCATTTTATTTAGTATTGTCCTGAGTAAGATATTTTACACAAAAAGACAAAAAAATGCTGAAATTATTCAAATAACAGCCTTCAAAAGTTTGGGAACCCTTGATTCTTAATACTGTGTGTGGTTACCTGAATGATTCACGACTGTTTTTTTGTTTTGTTTTGTCATGATTGTTTTTGAGTCCCTTGTTTGTTCTGAACAGTTAAATTGAGCACTGTTCTTCAGAAAAATCCTTTCAGTTTTCCAGCATCTTTTGCATATTTGAACCCTTTCCAGCAATGACTGTATGATTTTGAGATCCATCTTTTCACACTGAGGACAATTGAGGGACTAGTAAAAAGGTTCAAACATTCACTGATGCTACAGAAGGAAACACAATCCATTAAGAACAGGTGGTGAAAACTTTTGAAAAGGATGAAGATGTCTAAATTTTCCTTATTTTGTTGATATCTTTTTTTTTGTTTCATTTAGTACTGCCATACGGAAGCAACAGAAGATACTTGCATGTTTCCCGGAATACAAATTAAGTACAATTTACCTTGACCTTAAAATTCAAAAAGTTTTCAGTGTATTCACATTTTCACAGATTCTGCAAGCGCAAACTTTCGCATGCCGCTGTATATTTGGGACCAAATATTAGTTTGTAGTCAAAAGAACCTTTCACACATACAGTCTTTACAAGTAAATTACTGGTAAAGTACCGTTAAGAGATCATGTGTGAACGGGACCTTTTCAAAAAATACTGGCAAATATGTCCTGGCAATTTACCGGTAAGAAGTTGTAACATTATCAGTAAATTACCAGTAATGTGCTCTGTGTGAACGCAGAACAAGAATACCAGTATTAGCACGTAAAAGTTCATAACGCACTGATGTACCACATCTACTCTGGGCCAATCATTACATTGTGACGCAGATTATACATTTACACCGCACTCCGTTGTTCAGTTTGGAGTCGTCTAATATGATGTCTCTGGGCCAAAAGCAGCAGCATGAATGTAAACATCTAACGCAAAAACTGAAAACATCAACAAAAACACTGACCACTTTCAGCCTCTATGTTTACAAACACAACACAGAGAGGCGCAGCCGGTTAATGTTATCACAGAATTTACCGGTATTTTGAAAGTGATGGGTGAATGGTGTTTTACCGGTAAAAAGAAAAACATCATTGCCTGTGTAAACAGCACATTTTTGTATTTACTGTCGTTCTGGTAATTTTACAACAATTTACTGGTATTACTGTGAGAAAAGGGCTTTTATTTGATCAACTCTAATGCTTTAAATCGATGGGACGAAGTATACCATACTCTATAGAGTGTTTTCACAACGCGTCATCAGTCGACCATATTGGCAGAACTGAACATAAACAATGGCACTGAACAGAACGAAACTCGCATATTTTCCTGGTTATTGCTGCTGAAAATGGTCATTCATTGTCATATTTTGGCCTGTACTAATTGGTCGGACCGGGAAAAACATTTGGAGTACTATAGACTGCCAATAGTTAGAACAATTCATGGAGAAGAGTACAAAAAACTGTCTGAGGAACAAAAGGCGTTTGTAGTTGGCCAAACTGAACTAGGATTTCGAGGGCAAGAGTCTTGACAACTTTCTTGTTTGTTCTTATCATTTCCCATCAGGTAGGTGAAATATTAGGTCAGTATCTTAATTAATACTGCTCGTAAGTATCTCTACCATCTATTAACTTTAGTGTGTCAAAATATTGCACCCTTTCCTGCTTATTAAGTGCTTCTTTATATGATTTAACAGCTTCCACATGTTTTTTCCATGGTTTAGACAGCATTATTAGCAGAACAACGTATTCAGTAGGATATTAAATGTGCAATCCATGCTGTTGTTTACATACAAGTATCACCAGTATGGCCGCACATCCAGGTAACTGACCAAGTGTTTGTTACTCTGTTTGCGGAGTAAAGTACCAGTACTGAGGCTAGAGAAGGATGCAAAAAGCTTTTTTGGCCTCTAAAATCCAAGGTCAGGTACATAGTATACAAAGGGAGGAAATGCAACACTGTTATTTTCTCAGTAGTGATGATCCATCTAAAATCAGGACACACAGTTCACAAAGAACAAAGTTAAAATCTGTGAGTTATCTCAAGTAGACTGCTGTCTTATTTAGCAAATATTATGTATGCATTATTTTGACATCCTACTGTACATATTTTCTTTGTCAACACAATGCTTTTAGAAAGGGTTTTATTAATGCAAAATTCATGATTGCAGCTTTTTATTTCTGGCATGCTGGATTGCCACTCAATTAAGTGTTTCAATTATGCATGTGAATCAACTGTGGCATATTTTGTGGTAATGTGGTAATTCATGAAAGGCACTTTGCGTCACTTAAAAGCTGTTTAATTGCCATCCTTATTTTCTATTTCTATTTTTTCCTTAACACAAAAACACATCATATTCTGAAGCATTTTTACTTACTGTGAGACTCATGTTGACATCACACGTCTGAGCAGATCAGGTGGCTCTGCTTCCCGCACACAGATCCTCTTGGGTGCAATAGCACATTTTTAATTCATCAAGGCCCACATTAGTTAATCACCATCAAAGATCAGCCAGCGATATGACGACAGAGCAGGTGGAATCGCTTTCTAATTCTTAGGTGCTCCAATACCTAAAATTCAGATAAGTTTGAGAATATCTCACCAGGAGTCTGTTCAGTATTTCTTCCCAGCAGGGGCCCAACGAGAGCTGTCTTCAGTCTCATTTGGATTCTCTCTTTTGCTCTTTTCTGTCTGCACTTCAACTTTTAATGTCATCAGATGGGGTGCCTGCCAAATACATATCGTGATTAAAATGTTTATCCACAGTGTGGATAAATAGACTTACAATCCTCCTGTGCAAATCTTAATATAGAAAGACGTTTTTCTTACACATTGTAATCATTTCCAAATTAACAATATTAGCAGTCGCCGGCGCAGCCATTTGTAAATTTTACGTGCGAGGCTTCTGGTCTCATCCGCTTCCGGCAATTTTTTAACTGTACAACTCGTTTTGCTGCTTGATATTGAAAACTGGTGTGTGTTAACATATTGTTTTAATTTATTATTATGAACACAGTGGTTTGTAGTTAAAACAGGTTTACCGTTTATTCTTCTTGCTATTTCACAGCGGCTAATGAACCGGAAGCCTCGCAGATTCACAGAAAACGGCTTTACCAGGGTTGCCAGGTTTTCACAACAAAACCCACCCAATTGCTACTCAAAACTATCCCAAATGTAGCCCAATCGCGCTTCGAGGGGGGTCTCCTGGGAAAATCGGGTTCCCGGGGTAAATACGCTTTTTTTGGCGGTATTCCCCTGGTAAAATTAGCATTTCAGCAGCTAAATATTACGTTATTGGGGTCGCTTCAACCTGCAGACATGGAAAATATCCCGCGGATACAGTTAAAGAGTTGAAGTCAAGTTCCGCGGGAAAAAAATGGACAACACTGGTTTACGTCCGCGTTATATGTAGCCTATATGTATGTATATGTATGTATGTATAGAAACAATTGTGCTATGCTCACAAAGGCTACATTTATCAGATAAATGAATTATTATTATTTATTTGTTTATTTAAAACATATATTTTAAAATGTAATTTACTCCTGTGATGGCAAAACTGAATTGGATCAGTCAGAAATCATTGTAATATGCTGATTTGGTGCTCAGGAAACATTTCTTATTATCAGTGCACTTAATATGCAATATACTTAATATATTTGTGGAAACTGTGATACATTTTTTCAGGATTCTTTGATGAACAGGAAGTTCAAAAGAACAGCATTTATTTGAAAATTAAATGTTTTAGATTTTGATCAATTTTTCCAATTTTGATCCATTCATCCTTGCCATTCTTGTTGATTAAAAGTCTTTCAAATAAATACATAAATAGTCTTACTAACCATAAACTTTTGAATGGTAACATGTAGAAATTAACTAATTTAATTAACTAGAAAGTGTTGATTAAACAGAGTAAAAGTGTGTAAAAGAACATGTACTGTACTGTTTTTAAGATTTTTAATGATTTATGTGCAAAACTCTCCCCTCAATGCTAGTTTGTCAGTTTAATTAGGTATTTTATCATGATACTATGCAATTGCTAAGGTGTTTTGAGTGTTAGTTTAAATCCGTAACTCTAATTATAAGCAATAGTAAAAATAATGCTTGCCTCAACAAGAACCGCTCATTTGTTTATGGTTATGTTTTGTGAAGAGAATGTGAGATGTCAAGCTATAAAAGTAAACAAAAAACAGTATATCAGAAGAAAAACATAAAAACAGCACAAGTTTAGAGTCTCAGCTTTATTTTGGTTAGTCTTTTCCAGTTCAGTTTCAACATGAGAGCTTGTGGGACTCGTGAAAGTTGACATTTCTGATGTTTGACACTGATTGCGCACACCTACAAAACATCCCGATGGACAGGGTATTGCATTACTTCTGATAAAATCTAGAATAATCTTAATGGCTTTGGCATTATTAACATTCATGACGAGTTTCTGCAGAACATGAGCATGTGCAAGAACAGAATATTTAAGGTCACCACTTAATAAATATCGGAATTCAGAACATTCGACCACGCCGCGTGATGTCTTCAAGAAGAAGAAGAACGACAAGGCTAGGAAGAAAACAAAGTTGTAAAAAAAAATTAAAATAAAGCTACAGTAGCGGTTCCCTCCACACGTGACTGACACCATAAAACCAAAGGCAACATCTACATTCAGTGAAAACGAATCATTAAAAGAGAAGTACAATCTTCCCCCTACATTGTAGTGATTTTAGGGAAAAAAAGGTTTATTACCCACCTAACACACCTAAAAGATGCAAAGATAGAACATCAATACCCCCGAAAGGCAATGTTAAGAGGCCAGTGTATTTCCATTAAGTAACTATACATATATGTAGGCACGCTTGACAAATGAAGCTGAATCACACACATGGCGTGGCTCGAAACAACCTACATATGCAACTACTGTGCACGCTCTAAATACAGGGAAATCACACGAGGCAGCAATACAATACGAGAGGGACAAAACAGTGCTGGCTACATCGGTAGAGGAAATGTAATTTACAGTAAAACAACATGCCCCTTTGATCGTGGACACTTCTCATTCGGTAGTAGAATAAATATTTGATGCTATGGCTAATCCTCCAGGCGTTTACATTCTAACCCTAGACTGAAAGCAGAAAGCTCGAAGTAAAGAGTACAGACAATGTTAGGTCCCACATGTGTAAGATGGTATGTTGTTTTAGACTAGACTTTTTAAATAATCTTTTATTCGCTTCTTGTTTATTGTATCTTTCTTAGTTTTTTTTGTTAAATGAATCTCTCCTAAACTAAAATGAGGCCTCTTTCTGAAGTGAGACACTTGTACATTCAAAAAAACATCCCCTCGGTTAAACACTGTGGAAGACCGGTGAGAAACTTCTCTCGGGTGCCTTTGTATCTCAGGTCAGAAGAGGGGCCTTAGTTTGCCTTTAAATAGGGAGAGAGCGGAGGTACTCTGTTCAGAGGTCATGAGGATTTGGTCATGACACCGATTTTAACATCGAAACGTCCCTGGTAGCGATCCTTGTCGCTGTAATAAATGTTTTCCCCGAACACTTTGCACTCCACGCGGATCTCCGCGTTCAGGGTGATGTTGACGAACTGGACGGCCACCAGGGGCTGCAGGTAATGCAAGTGCAGGCGCTTCCCGTAGTAGGGGTAATACTGAAGGGGAAAGCCTTCTCCGATTCCGTAGTACTTCACTTCGCCGAGCTTACCTGCGTCCTCTTCTTTCTGCAGGTGATTCAGAGAAGAGCAGAGGATACGTGCCGCCGGTTAGCAACAGTTTTGCTATTTTACAGAGCGAATGAGAGTATCCAGTGAAGTAGCGAAGTGTTCACTTACCTTGTTTGTGCAGTGGAGAGGAATCACGTTGGGCTGGACTTTGTGCTTTGCCTCTTCTGGAATGCTTTCGTTCGACATTGGCGGCTAAAAGAAAAAACGTAAATAAAAACAATTAGACTTGCACGCAAATGAAATAGGTAAAAAAAAAAAGGGGAAACTTCTCTGCAGTGATTAATATTATCAATAAAACGATGAAAAAAATTATAACATTATAAATAACCAACAACAGCAATTATTATTATTATTATTATTATTATTATGAAAAAGCATCAATAAATGACTAATATTTGTAATATAATTTATAAATAATGAGTAATAAATAAATATAATAATAATACTATAATAATAATAACGAAAATAATAAGCATTATTGTTGTTATTATTACTGAAAAACATAAAATAATGAATAAACGAGTAATAAACAAATATAATAATAATAATATATATTGTTATTATCATTACTTTTGTTATTATTATTACAAAAAATTGAATTATTAATTTATTATCATTATTATTATTACTACTACTGTTATTGTTATTATTAAATAAAATATACATAAATGAATAACATATTAATATATTAATATAATATATTAATATATTACATGAATAATATATTAATTTATATTAATAAACAAATATAATAATAATAACTGTTATCATTTTTTTATTGTTGTTATTATTATTGCAAAACATTGATTTTATTATTTCTGTTACTATTATTATTATTACATAAAATATAAATAAATGAATAATACCGAAATACTTTATAAGAACATTTATGAAATAATTAATAAAGGAATAATAAACAAATATAACAACAACAACAACAATAATAATAACAAAATATTGTATATTATTATTATTATTATTATTAACAAATTGTTATTATTATCTTTACTGTTGTTATTATTATCGCAAAACACTGATTTCATCATTAATCTATTATTACTATTATTATTATTATTAAATAAAAATATAAATAAATGAATAATATCAAAATACTTTATAAGGACAATTATAAAATAATGAATAAAGGAATAATAAACAAATATAATAATATTAAATATAATAATGATTATCATATGATGAATGAATGAATAAATAAATAAATAAATAAATGTAATTCTGTAAAAAATGTAAATAAATGTAAAAACTACATAATAATGTAATTCATGAAGTAACTACAAAAACTAAAACAGGTCAGCTGATATGGAATAAATCATAATAGTATATGCATTTATATAAACATATATGCATTTACATAATACTGTAAACACAAGAAATTTGCTGATGCACATTTAGTCAGTTAATTCGTAGTCTGCAGAAATGTTTGGACGCAAAACGTATTCCAAAACAAAATGCAAAGATCCTACAAACATTTTGTGAATATTGTTGCAAGTATTTAACCAACCTTAGGTCTGAAGTTCACAATCCTGTTGAGCTTGATGATCAAGCAGGGCTTCCCCAGTGAGAATCCAAAATTACGATCTTCAATGCCAGAGCAGGGTCCCAGCAAAGACCTCTGAAACTGGCATGCCTTTCTGACACCCATGTCACTCTCGAGATCACCTCTGTTCTTGTATTCCGCAGGTTGATCTGTCAAAATTGAAAAAAAGTATATAACAATCTAATTTTCTCAAAGGGTTGTAAAAAACAGATAACTAAATATATATATATATATACACAAGTATGAAAACTGTGTGGAATAATTCATAATATGTTGTAATATTTTACTTGCATTACATTTTATACACTAATGAAAACCAACATCCTGCTGAAAGAACATCTATGGGACTCAAATAACAGAAGACAAATGTGTAATCTGGTACCTCCACAGTCCTCAAATGTCATCATGTCTCCCTGTTTTTCCAAGTCATAGGTTTCTAGGAATTCTTTCATGGCTTTGGTGTATGTCCTGTAGGTATCATCATCCTCCGGATTGATGATCAGCTCAGCCTTGTCTGAACGTGGGTAGTGAGTGAGCCCTTTGCACAGATAAATGAACACAAATACAAGGAATTCAGATATATTTACAATCATTTATTTGCATTTGGAGAGGCATATTAGTCGGACAGTAAATCTTTTGACTCATATGCATTAAATCTTCAAATGACTCAGTCTGTCTCTAATTCTTCTTTGCAATATCAGCAATCATTGTGCAATTCTGAGGAACTCTGTCAAGTCTTGATTAATTATGCCTTTGAAAATTTCACATCTTACATTTTTAACCTTGAATGCTTGGCAAACACCTTTACATTATTTGCGCAAGTCTGAAACAAATCGGAAAAGAATGTTTCTAAGTGTAATGCTTGACCGCATCTAAAAAGCTTTTAATGATCATATTTAGAGATGAAAATGTACAGATACATATTTTTCCTTTATTTGAAGGAATACACACAATATTGCAATCATTACTAAATACTTGATTTCATTTCATTGCAAGAATCTTCACAAAATAACTGCCTTTTTTGAAATTGTGCACAAAATATTAACAGTTAAAGGCTGGTGAGATTCACATGCATCTGACAAATGGACAACGCCTATCAAAAGAACCTCTTGATAAAGGAAGTGGTTCTGCATTGTAAATGAAACTGCATCTTTTGTGATAGAATCACATATGAAAGAATGCATTTCCTGAGAAGAGTTTGCAGTACACACAGCTTGAATGCTCCTGGTCTCACAGTGACTCATAAAGATGTAAATAAATCATAAAGGGACATGCTGTGATTGTTAGAGGGAGAATAAATGCTGAAATCTTTGCAATACATGTTTTAGATCCTTCCCATGATCGGTTTTCCTAAATAAGCCTTGCCAAAAGGAGAGGCATCTGTTTCTCTTCTCCTCAAAAAAGTGTGTTTTGTAGTTCTAATGTGCCTGAAACGTGCCGTAGTTAGTCTGTTTCCTCTTAACCTCACATGCCTTCTGTTCTACCAAGAAAACATGTGAAATATATCAGCTGTGACGTAAGATGGTCAGATTATCAATTCCCAAGAGCCCAGTGCTCTCTTAGTCCTTGATCTGGTCTCTGAACCCACCAAATGTTTGGCAGATTGATCCAATCCTTAAAGCCTCATTTTTAAACTGCAAGAGGAACAGAAACTGTGACAGGAACAGCGAGTCCAAGCCCTCAACAGGAAACCAGATGGGTTACAAAAATCCATGACCTTAAGAACCGCCTGAAATTTTAACTTTTACTAATGGACTAACCTTTCAAACCCCATGAAAACAAAATTAGCTTTTTGTGGCTTTTAAAAAATTCTTCACCAGAATATATTCGCGCACATATACATATTTTTGTTCGATGAAACGTTCTCTTGCGTAACAATGTGTGTCACCTAATACTACTGGCATCGACTAGCAATAGCAAGTAGCATATTATAGTATTGCAGGGATTTAACTAAAAAAAACTAACCTTATAAATTGGTTAAAAATGATTAAAAACTCCCTGATTCAATAGGAAATACTTCAACAAATAAACAATTTGTTTTTATATTACAAATTGAAAATTTAAAACAACCACTCCATTCAGAATTTGATAGTAAATTTCAGTTATTTACAAAGAAACAGTGGTAACACTTTACAGTAAGGTGTTTTTTGTTACCATTAGTTAATGCATTTAACTAACATGAACGAACATTGAACAAAACATTTATTACACTATTCATTAATCTTTTTTAATGTTAGTTAATAAAAATACAGATTCAAATTCATGTTAATTCACAGTGCATTAACTAATGTGACAAACACAACTTGTGATTTTTATAATGCATTAGTAAATGCTGAAATTAACATTAATGCTGTAGAAGTACAGTACTGTTCATTCTTAGTTCATGTTAACTAATTTTCCTAACTAATGTTAACTAGTGAACCTTATTGTAAAGTGTTATCGAAACAGCAAGTAATGCATTGAATTAAATATTTTGAAGTAGAAAAACTAAAATAGTATTTTCTTATAAAACATACTTAAATCTTTGTTTTATTTGCAAAGTCAAAAATAATTTTTATAGTGTAGGAAAGAAATAAAGAAGCGAATTCATGAAGTCTTCTAAAAATAATGAATTGAAAAAAAAGACTAAAAAGTGAGTAAAGTGTCATTTTTTGTATTATTCTTTTTTTTTTAAATTATAGACTTTTACAGACTCCAATAATCTTTGTTCTATTTACAATTTCCAAAAAATATTTTTTACACTGTAGGAAAGTAATAAAGCCCTTTAAATTATGTAAATTAAATTATTATTAAACTTAATTAATAATAAAAAAATGTATAATACAAAATGAGAAAAGTGTCAAATTTTGATGTTTTTCAACTGTAATTTTACACTCTTAAAAGTAAAGGTTCTTTATTGACATCAATGGTTCCATAAAGAACATCCATGGAACCTTTCAAATGCAGAAAAGGTTCTTTATAGTCGAAAAAGGTTCTTTAAAATGGTTCTTTTAGGAAGTGTTCACCAAAACGTTCTTTGGGGAACCAAAAATGATTCTTTTATGGCATCACTGCAAAAATATTTGGAACCTTTATTTTTAAGAGTGTAGTCTTAATATTCTTTCTTTTAAACAAATTGTATTTATTTTTTAAATGATAGACGTTTTATTTAATTTCACCCCTGCAGTTTAACCATGAACCCCTAGGACTTCACAAACACCTTGGTATTACTTCAACTTCAGTTTACACTCACAATAAATTATGACAGATATAAAACACAAGACAGCCATCGCAATAGAGCTGTTACCTGGAGGAGCTACTCTGTCCTGCCAGGTGGGTTTGTAATCGCTCAAGGTGAGAAGGAGAATCTGGATGGTGCCGATAAAGATCCCGGCCAGACAGCCATAAAAGATGAGATAGAAGAGGAAGATTTTTGCTGTGGAGAGAAAGAGAGAAACAGGACATATTTTAGTATGCGGTGACATTTTGAGTAGCATTTCTGATGTTGTTATGCATTTTATTTTTTACAAACATGCTTTTTGTTTTTTATCATTTTATATTTGAATTACTACTTGAGAATTCTAAGCAGCAGAGCAAGTGTGTTCTTTCCTTGGAAAAGAGACACTTCACATCTACAAAATGCTTACTGGAACTACAGCCATTATTAACTAGAACTTATTTATACATATACAACCTATATTTACTGAAATGATGCATAAAAGAAAGAGTATTATTGGAAACGACTACTTGGAACATTCTGATCCCAGGAAGCCCACTGATGCTACATCAAACAGCCGAATCTGCTGACACCATACCAGCAATATAAATGTCCTCAGTCTGT
The DNA here is from genome assembly GCA_019740295.1 of Labeo calbasu. NCBI lineage: Eukaryota > Metazoa > Chordata > Actinopteri > Cypriniformes > Cyprinidae > Labeo > Labeo calbasu. Next base: position 12,577 of record JAHKKF010527270.1, read on the forward strand.
CCCCAGAAAATATAGAGGTGCCAGCATAACAGGACATGATGAGTAATCTCAATGTCTTAAACATCAACAATGTGTAGGGACATCGCAGTGCAGTCAAACCAGTAAGGTCATATCTGAAGTTTTTTCCCAACCTGTAAAACCAGTCTGTCCACTTCATCCCAAAATAATTCACTGACAGCCTGTTCAGGTGATGCACGTTCAAATTAGTTCCAACTCCATTTCTAATGCTCAGTTAGACAAGGGCACAAGGTCTTTGTGGTTTCCAGTGGTGCATAAAGCAATGTCAGAGGGTCACAGAGACCAAAGCCCAGCGAATGTCAACGCATCAGATGATGTAACGGCCATCATGAATCTCAGGTTATGATCTGACTTCAAGGTTTGTATGTGTGCTTCCTCATCTAGAAGCTAATTATGCATTGCTTTGCTAAAGCACGACTCATTTCGGACTCCCGTCGTCTTGAACTTTACACTTAACGTCCACACTCGATTGGCTAGACACATTTCATAGGTACTATGAAATGAAATTATATGAACTGGAAAGCAGATTCAGACAACAGAGTTAACTTTAGACATTAGGTAAGCTACTTTTGTCAAATTAAAGGCATCAGTTAGAAACTGTTGCTGCCTCCAATACATGACGTCAATATTCAGTGCAACCTTAGATGAATCAGTCAGACCCAAAAGACTAGGCCTTTCACCTTGAGTCACCTTGAACAATGATGCATTTTTAACCCTTTCCACGTGTATCACGTTATTAATGACAAGTATGTTAATTAAATGACGTGCTGATTGATTTCATGGCAAGCACAGACATGAAACAAGGGGGTTTTTACCAAACACAAGCCTTTGGGCTTCTCCACACATGTTTAATTATTCACTTCTGAGGAGGAAAATCATTTTATGAAATTTAATTTTACCACTGAGCAGTAAAAATCGAAGTGATCAATAATCTAATGCTGTCCTTTGTTGACCTTTTGCTCCTCCATCAGCAACGAATTCATGCACGGCATTCGTTATACATTCATGTATGTTTATATTTAGGAAGAAAATCGAAAACACATACAGAGAGAACACAGTCTGAGGATTCTAAACGAAACAGGTGGGATACACAGAACAGCCACATTTAAGCCTACTTGTTTAAAAACGCTTTGAACTGCCACAATACATCCGTTAACACGGCAAATCGTGCGTTGAACATGTATATCGATGTATGAAAGTCCGTGAGACATTTGCTGCAAAGTCAAATCATACAGGTTGCTTCGTGACCAGACTGGCAGTCTATCGGTACCTGCTGCTGCTATAGAAACAGCGATGACAGGTATCACAGCGCTGTCCAACGTGCTGAAATCGAGCGATACTGTCGATATGACATCTATAGGGTTATACTTACACCAACTACCACCGGTGCGTCCCAGAAATTCCTTCTTCTCCGAATTCCATACAAACTTCTTCCAGCCTCCATCGTCTTTATTTTGAGCAGGCATGGTGTACTGTAAGGTTTTGTGTATCCCCTTTGGCTGCGAATTCCCTCGTTTCTCCTTTCTTGCCTCCTTTAGAACACTACACCCCTTCCCGGAGCACTATGCCCACCGTGACATGGAGCCGTACCCGGCTCTCTCCAAGGTGCCCCGCGTAATATATCCAGCGGAGCGACCGGATCCCGCCCACCGCCACCTAGAGCAAATCAGAAAACAGAGCCTCCAATCACGTAACACGGTCGTGCGGCTCACGAAATTGGGGTGGGAATCACTTTACAATAGGGTTGCGTAAAAAGACGTAGAAGCCGCTGTAAGAACGGGACAGGTTGAAGGGAGTGATGTAAAAACGCATGACGCAAGAGCCGCGTTTAGCGCTTAGAAATGGGGAAACGGATCCAGGATGCCTGACGGCGAAAAAAAGCGCTGTTTTTAGCGTTTTCAAGCTGTTATATTTGGACAGTGCATGCAGATGGATGAACATATGCTTGCTTGTCTTTACACTGGGAAATGTTTTCACCATTATGTCATAATATGTTTGCTTCTATCTACTGAACTTGTCATAATAACAGTTTCTGTCATTTCTACTTGCGTTTCAACGTGATTTTCTGTTCTGCTAAAAGTGCAATTAGGCTTTTACCTAAACAGCACTTTGATTCTACTTAAAGAAGGCAGCAAATAAAGAGTTTTCGTTTGGGCTTCAATTTATAACGTTGCAAATGATTTGGAATGAACATTAAAAAGCTAATTAGAGTTGTGAGAATAAACAAAAAGCGTGCAGACAGATGTGGACCAAAAGATTGAGATTTTCCCCCCAGTTTCCCAATGGAAATGAACAAAGCTTTAAAAGTGGAAAATGATGTAAGCTTAATTTCTGAGCTACCAAGAGGACATTTGAACTTTGCTGAGCATCACAATGAACTCAATGAAGGTCAGATGTTCTTACTTTCATTGAAGCACAAAATCTTGGTATCATTTTCAAATCATGCTGGAACAAAATCAGATTTTACACAAACTAATATTCAAGAAAAAGACAGACACGTCAAACACTAAGAAATTCATGTTTAGTTTTTAACTATATAACAGTCAAACCAGAAAATTATTCAGACACCAGATATAATTTTTTGATATTTTTTTACTAGTAAGTGCAGGACAATATAGTTCATTTATGTAAGTGAGGATAGCAAAATAAAGTAATCTGTGACATATTATACCTAAAAAGTCTTTATACAGTGGACTACCAGTAAAATTTTTAATAATTTGGGACCAAAAATTATTCAGACAAGTGTGTTTTTCTTTAATTCCTAATGTGACCTTTTTACACCACAGACTGAACAAAATTAAGCATTGCTTGGTAACTGGTCAACAAAGTATTGAGTGTTGTGTAAATTTTTGATTTTTGACTGATTGTAATCCATTACATGCCTTTCTATCAGCGTTATCTGACATTATCAAGAAGAATTTGTTCTGACACAGCTCTTGTCATATTCATTTTCTAAACTATAGCAAATAAACTGATAATGCAAGAAATGTTGAAGGTGTCAGAATAAATTATGGTTTGACTGTATAACTGCTATAAGTTTACTATGGGGAAGCAAAGCAACAACACCATAAAAGCACATGTGCATACAGACGTGTATATGAAATGAAAGATGATTAGAAAATTGGAAGAAAGGGCATGGAAGTTTCTAGATGTGAAGTGATATTGATTGCTACACCTCTTTGCACCCGTACACACACAGTGAACAGAGGTGCATCTACACACACCCACCCGCCCACACGTGCACCCTTGACCAAGCACTGAACCACCTTGGAACAGTGTTTACATGTATACAGAACGTAGACTGAATCACAAATACGGCGCACAAAAGAGGCAGAGCCGTCAATGTCACAAATGTCAAAAACTGAATTTTCAAGATCACATTTGTCAAACTCAAGGTGAGGAGACACTAAGCACTAAATCATTCTCTGACAGTCCACATTATGAAAATTTATGGCTGATATTCCTGACCGCACACAGATACAGACTTTGTTCTCCCTGATGTGTAACACATAAGGCATTGTCTGATTTACAGGTGACACTGAAAGTCCACATTCTAAATCTAAATCTAGAACTGCACTATATACAGATAAGGAAGTCTGCATAGGCCAATTACATTTTAACCTCACAAACTTTCTCTGCCCTTCATCCTAGTATGGATCGTCAATGTAGGCCTGACATTGATCTACTTTACTCATATCCTAAAATAATATCATTAAAAATAGAAATACTGTAAAAGCTGTATATGGAAAAAAAGAAAAAGGACAGAAAGTCTTTTCTGGCTGGTGCCCCAACAAAGAGTTGTAGATCAGATGATAAGACATCGTCACACCCAACACTGACTTCCTCTGCTGATGTTCCAGGTGATATAGCTATTTTAGATTACTCAGCAAATATGTTGGAGGAATGCAAAGCTTAATATGGATACTACACATTTAGTAGTAACCACTGTAACGTTTGAACTAATGAGGGAGAGAAAAACGCTGCACATGGATTCTGTTGGTAATTTTCAGGGATGCTTTTTTTCTTTGGTTAAAAATGTATTATTAGAAGAACAGTTCACCAAAAAAGGAAACTTGGCTAAATATGTACTCACTCCGAGGTAATTCAGCATTACATCACTTGCTCACCAATGGATCCTCTGCAGTGAATGGGTCAGAATGAGCGTTCAAACAGCTGATAAAAACATTACATTAATATTCAACATGACCCAAGCCCATCAATTAATGTCTTATGAGGTGAAAAGCTGCTTGTTTGTAATAAACAAATAATACAAATAATACATTTTTCTCTTCAAGCCTTTGCCTCTGGCCAAAATCCCAGTCCTCTATCAATAATATTGCTTTCTCAAGTGAAAAAGTTGTCTCGTCTGAATTAGGAGAGAAATGTGCACAGATAAAGCACTGCTTGCAAGCGAACACAGTTCTAAACAAATATGTTGGTGGATTCTGATCAGCTGTTTGAACGCTCATTCTGACGGCACCCATCTTGGATGGCCTGAAGGTGAGTAAAGTTCCACAAATGTACA
>JAHKKF010527272.1:0-43507 GCA_019740295.1 Labeo calbasu
TTTAAAATGAAAGACTTTCAGGAATAGGAATATAATAACTGATTATATAGTACGGTAACCTAGGAAATACATATATATATATATATTAATTATTTAAAAATATTAATAAACTTTAATAGGCTAATCTACTAAAATATGACTTTTATGTAAGTCTTTTGTCTGTTACTTTTTTAATCTAACTAAAAATATATATATATACAATTATATAAAAAATAAAATTCATGTTAAATTAGTTGTGTGTAAAATATCTATACATAAAAGCTGCTTGTTACGATCACTGTCCAAAAATGAAGAACAGTCAAAAGGCTTTCAAACTATTTCAAATCCAAGATGGTTTCAGTTGCAGGAGTGCAGACTAATCACATAAAATACATCAGATCTATTTTGGGCGATGCATTTTGGCAGGGATGCTTGTTGCTGCATGGTGAATGTCAGACATCAGATTGCCATGGCAACAGCAGAGAGCTGCATGTTTGCCACAAGACGACGCAGCAATGAGACTGGCAGATCTAAATTTGTTTAGGAACGGAATAAATAACATCCTATATATCCTCTTAATAGTACATGAGTAAAAACTGGAGGATTTGTGATGCCTCTCATATTGAGTGTTTATCAGGTTTTGAAGATGGTGGTGAGGCGTGCTTGAGGATCAAGAATGCTTGAGGAGATTCATAGGGAAACTAAAAAAAAATCTATATATCTTATTGTCTGTCTGCCTGTCTCTATAGTTGTCTGATTCATGCTATATCAAAGCCCAGCACATCTTACAGAGCAGGAATGCTCGGTTCTGAATGAAGAGCCCATGTGACTTTGTCGTTTGGTCTTTGCTTGATCAAATCTGACCTATAAAAGGTTTTCACACAAAGAACCAAGTGATGCTGACAAATCAAAGGGTGACATTTCTAGCAAGACTGCTTTAATATCTACACCGCTTTTAAGTTTTTGGTGCCTTGGGATTAGGCATCTGATAAAATCAAGTCTTTTGACATAACTGAACAAATAGCATCCACCCTCCACAATGAATAAACTCATGCTTTGTAAGAATTGGAATTGGCCAATCTAGCTAATAGTAACATAACTGTTATGTACTATATAATGCTATATATGTAAAAACAGTATTAAGTCATATAAAAAATGTCACTCCATTGATTATATTGCAGCATTATGGAGCAGAGATGTGGACAACATAGGCAATAAACATAGGCCTATCATAAGCATGTCAAGACTCTAAACAACTAAACCTTGTCTAAAAGTTGCCAGGTCTTCTTGGTTTTTGTTAAATTTAGACAGCCTAGATGTCTGTGAATTGTGGCTGAAATAATAATAATTAAAAAAAAAGGACGAGATTTTTGATTATCCAGTGAAGGAAATAGTATACAATAATGTGACTAATACTGCTAATGGCCTAAATAATAAATTATTTAACGTGCAGATCTTTTCATTTATTGAGGGATTTATATATGGTATTTTAATGTCTCAGTGCTACCTATAAAAGCACTGTATGTGTGCTCATATTGGCAAATAAAGCTTATTAATTTTTCAGCTTATGTTTTTCACCTCCTACTCATTTTCTCTTCTGAGAACTAGTGATTCATGAACAAATCGGTTTTTTTTTTCGAACCGGTTCTTAAGATTCATTCGAACAGAATCACAGAACGTCCAGTGTGAATCACTGGAATAAAAGAACTTTGTTTGTGAAGTGGCTGGATGTTTGAATACTAAACAACATAGTATTCACTAATGTAGTATTTGACAAAAATATACAATAGTTTTTAAAGATGCTCTATTAATGTACTGATATTGAGCGAACAATCATATTCGGCGTCTGAATTGGTTCTTTAAAATGAATCAACATACTGAATCGATTCGCTAAATGGATCCCCTCAGCGCTAGAGAGACACATCGGGGTGTGTGATCCTCAGCAGATGCAGAATTATTGTATTAAACAGCCATCATTTCAGTGTCTTTACCTTAGAGACACTGCAGCCTCGACTGATCTTCATAAAGCCATAATGTATTTGTAGTACAAGAAGAAGAATCATGTTCGTCAACACGGCATTAGTCGTTATTTCTTCATTGATGGGTTTGGACGTCACAGGTGAGGCTAAAAACAACGTCGATTTCGGCTGTTTGTTTTAATTCCTGCTATATTAATTTTCTTATTCGCTATTGTAATGAGTGAGCTGGGCGTTTATTTGACAAATGCATGCTGTGCGTTTAATAATATGGGCAATGGGATCATCTGAAGGTTGTAAATATAACCAGTTTATATAATTAAAATAAACAATGCAAGTCATGAAACAAAGTGAAATGCACGAACGATTTATTCGACAGGAAAATGTTTATTTAATCAACATAATCTTGTCAGTCAGTGCTAAAATGAATAATAATGCACCCAAACACAACCATTTCTGAAGCTTATATCAGGTACAGTAGAAAGCTATGCACTCGTTAATTTTTAAAGTATGTGTTCATTATTAGGTTGTTTTGTGCCTGTGTATGCTCATACAGTATTACTGTAATTGATATTGCATGTGGTTAGACTCAATAATTATGGTTATGCTTTTTATAATAAGATTAAGCTTACTTCACTTATCTAGCACTTAATTAACATAACCATATTGATCATTTTCAGTAATTATTTATTTAGACTGACTTGAGTGCAGAAAAAATCACTCATAAATTGCTAGTAAATTTCATAAACAATTAGAAAGAAACAGCAAGTAACACAATAAATTAAACGTGAAATTTTGAAGTGAAAATATGTATAGCATACTCTAATAAGCAATGTTTAATTTACAAATTCGAAAAATCATTAAAAAAGAAGGGTAAGCTAGTTTGGAAGAGCATGATGATGAAAAAGTCATGACAGACTACATTTCAGAGTTAACCAACTTATTCCATAAGCCTTAACCCACATTTACAGTCATCTGTGGGTCCATCAACACTCTTAAAAATAAAGATTCTAAAACGGGGGTTTTAACAAAAATCCCATAGACTAACCATTTTGGTTTCCCCTAAATAACCTTTCAGTGAACAGTTCATAAAATTATTTTTTTCTTACTGAGGAACATTTTAATAATCTGAAAAAAAAAGAAAGAAAAGACTTTTTTAAATAACCTTTTGTGCAATATAAGATTTTCTTGGATGTCAAAGTTTCTTCATGGAACCTTTTTTTTTTTTTTTTAAGAATGAAGGTCATTTATTTAATTTGGGTTCTCAAGTTTTGGGTTCCAAGTGGTCCAAGTTTTATGTTTGTACTGAACATCAATATCCATTTTCTTGATAATCACTAAGTGTTTTACATTCTTACACAGTTCTTTAGAATAGTAGTCTGATTTCATCAAAATTTTGACTTTTTTAAGTTGTTATTCATTTACTTTTTTATGTAAATATTTACAAAACAAAACATTGGAAAAACAATATAATATAAAATGGACAGTTGTAACCTGACATTGTAATTGGTCAATAGACTATTCCATTATTATATATAGTAATAGCGTGAAACTCTGTTTGTCTGTTTCAGGGGGCATCTCTGTGGACGATGAAGTTTATCAGATTCCGCGTCGACGTTTAGCTAATGGAATGACTGGCCCCATGTTCCAGCACATGGGTGTTCTCAGTCAGGAAAAGCCTTTAGGATTTAATGGGGAATTGCTTCAGACCCAGTCCCGTGGACGGGTGGCTAAGCTGATGCCTGCAGTGTTTCTAGAATCCCATTTTCAGAGAACTCCACAGAGGCAATCAGATGTCAACTTCCTGCAAAACATTGACCATGTGGAGAACAAGCCTGTATCTGCCCACCATACGGTCACAATGGTGAGCGCCTACACAACTTGTGATTTTTTGTTGTCTTGAGATTGTAGTGCAAAAATGTAGATGCCTGGGGTGTAGAATTAATTAATAACAAAAAATGCTTAGATAAGATGACTGACATTTTAAAAAAGTGATTTTTTTTATTTCTAGTGAGAAATTACAGCCATTCAATATTATAAGTAACTGATAATTATTCATACTTATTTCCAAACTTACACCTGTGTGTGACTAAGACAAGACTGTTACTAACAGGATCAAAAAACGGAGTTAAGCGATGTTTGCAATGTGCTGGATGTTGACAATGTTAGGTAGTTATTAGAGTAGTTGTTTAGGGGTGCATTTTCCGTACAACAAAGTGACTTGCTGCTTATGTGCCTTAATATATATATATTTTTTGGAGAAATTAACTACTCAGAACTGTTACTTTGTTGCACATCTGTTTTCAAACCAATGCTGATTCAACATTATAGAATGTTGTTATGCAGGTGGAGCAATAGATAAATCATTTAAAATCCAATTAAAGTCAGGTTATTGCTGTAAAAAACAAACATATTGTCTGGCAACTACTTCGCTATATTTGTTCTCCATTTGCTTTGTTTACAGGGGTTTGATTCAACCGATTTCCTCTTGCAGAGCACATTCACATATGCGCAATCTTCATGAACAGCCCTTTCACTCTCTCAACAAACAAAAGAGGCGTAAAATGAATTTTGTATATACAGTACAGTTGAGGTTAAGTGTTTACCTACACCTTGCAGAATCTGCAAAATGTTAATTATTTTACCAAAATAAGAGGGATCATACAAAATGCATGTTATTGTGTATTTAGTACTGACCTGAATAAGATATTTCACATAAAAGACGTTTACATATAGTCCACAAGAAAAAATAATAATTGCATTTGTAAAAATGACCCTGTTCAAAAGTTCACATACGCTTGATTCTTAATACTGTGTTGTTACCTGAATGATCCACAGCTGTTTTTTTGTTTAGTAATAGTTGTTCATGAGTCCCTTGTTTGTCCTGAACAGTTAAACTGCCCGCTGTTCTTCAGAAAAGTCCTTCAGGTCCCACAAATTCTTTGGTTTTTCAGCATTTTTGTGTATTTGAAAACTTTCCAACAATGACTGTATGATTTTGAGATCCATCTTTTCACACTGAGGACAACTGAGTGACTAATATGCAACAATTACAGAAGGTTCAAACACTCACTGATGCTCCAGAAGGAAAAACAATGCATGAAGAGCCAGGGGTGTACACTTTTGAACAGAATGAAGATGTGTACATTATTCTTATTTTTCCTAAATATTTTTTAATTTAATATTGCCCCTCAGAAGCTACAGAAGATAAATAAATAAAAGTAATCCTTATCATCAAATTCCAAAAGTTTTCACCCCCTGGCTCTTAATGCATTGTTTTTCAATCTGAAGCATCAGTGAGCGTTTGAACCTTTTGTAATAGTTGCAAATGAGTCCCTCAAAAATCTGGATCTCAAAATCATACAGTCATTGTTGGAAAGGGTTCAATACACAAAAATGCTGAAAAACTGAAGAAAAACCTGAAGGATTGTTCTGAAGAGCAGTGGGCAGTATAACTGTTCAGGACAAACAAGTGACTCACGAACAACTATCACTAAAAGAAAAACAAAACAAAATAATAAAAAAAACAACGAACCCCCCACCCCCGCTGTGGATCGTTCAGGTAATAACACATTATTAAGAATCAAGCATATGTAAACTTATGATCTGGGTCATTTTTATAATTTAATCTATTATTTTCTCTTGTGGACTATATGTAAACATATTTTATGTGAAATATATTATTCAGGTCAGTACTAAATAAAAAATAACATGCATTTTGTATGATCCCTCCTATTTTGGTAAAATAATTAACATTTTGCAGATTCTTCAAGGTGTTTGTAAACTTTTGACCTCAACTGTATATGAAAAGAAATATATAGATTGTAATGCATGTTAGCTTGCTTATTTTGCTCAAGAGCATGATCTATTCAAGTCCAAAAAACTACTTCTAACTTCTAACCACAAGTCGCTTTTGCAACTTTCTGAAAACACTAAATTGTTGAACTGTTGCAAATGATGGAACTCGCATTCATAGCTGCAACTATAGTTTCGGGAAATTCTTCTCTGGGTTTTTAGTTTGATTATAGCTGTCTTGGCATGAAAGGAGTCCACCCTTGTCTCTCAATGATTTGCTGGTCTCTAGACATGGCTCTGGTCCCTCTTTCAGTGTAAGTCTTTTGGATTTATTCACCTGTCTGATCACTTAAAGTCATGATGAAACAAAGTAGTTGTACTTGGTACTTGGTTTCAACGCATTGGTTGTTGTATGGATTTTGAAATGTAGGTGTTCTGCATACATCACCAGAGAGAAGTCTAATGTTTTCACTGGAAGATCCATCTCATGTTCTCCCTCAACTTCAAAATTTTGATTGTTTTACCTTTTTTGTTAAGGGTGTTTGATCTCCTTTGCATGTTCACTTTGCAAAGACTGTGTCGATACTTCTGCAGTGATGTAGGATGATTTTGAAATGACTTTTGAAGTTGAGGGAGAAAAATATGATTGGCGTTTTTCGACATACCCTAAATGTCTTGAGCCAGAATACACAGAGTGCAGGCAAAGCGAGACAAGACGAGCGTTTGAGATTAAAAAGTATTTAAATTGTATTTTTTAAATGAAAATAACCAATCTTTTCGCTAGATAAGGCCTTCTTCCTCGGCTGGACTCGTTTAAAACCACATTTGGGATCGTTTGAAGCCGCATTTAAACTGCATTTTGGAAGTTCAAACTCGGGGCACCATAGCATTCCATTATATGGAGAAAAATCCTGAAATATTTTCCTCAAAAAACATCACTTGTTCATGACTGAAGAAAGAAAGACATGAACATCTTGGATGACAAGGGGGTGACTACATTATATGTGAATCTTTGTTTTGGAAGTGGACTTCTTTAACATTGTGAGATCAAAAAATAATATGTGTTTAGGAAACAGATAAGGTGAATTAGGTAACAATGCATCTTTGCTCAATAATTTCGTGATTTGAGGTGTTTTGTATTGTGGTTCAGGTGTATTAATAACAGTAGATGTGCTTTTCTTAGCTTTGACATTGCGTCTGATGCTGAATATTTGGCCACTGTCTGTACCAGACTGAATGATGTGTATGTGTATTTGTGAGTATCGCAGTGAGGGGAATGTGTTTTATGGTGGAGGAAGATGAACTCTCTTACCCTCAAAGCCAATTACACTAATGCACCTGATGCGAGACCTCTGGAAGCTTCCCCACTCCCACGAGGTGTCCAAAAAAATCAATCACAGCTCGCATATATCACCACTTCAGCGCACAACACTGCCTGTGAGAGTCACACATTTATATATTTATTTGCTTTAATGCCGTTGAAGCTTAATACAGGATGTGCTCAGTACACAAAAGGTCATTGCAATTTGCCTGTCAAAATGAATGCAGGTTTGAGAGCTACTTCAGTGTGGGTGGTAATTAAAGTCAACATGAAATCAACATCAACCCTGTTTGTCATGTATGTCCTGCTCTTGTTGTGTTGACTTTTAGTTTGTAGTTGCCTTGTGTTCTTGTCTTCTTTCATTAGGTCCTCATGGATTGTACAACCATAAAACTGCCCCCATTCTCTTATATAGTGCACTTTTTGAGATGACAACCATTTGTAGACGTGTAGCCAAAACCATTTTAGACATTATCGAGTGAAATCCCACAATGCACCTTAGGGCTGTGAGATAGCATGATTTTTGATTGTCCACAATCTGCTTTTGAAGAAATGTCTTAAGTATTGTGCTACAGCGCACATATCAGTTGCAGTTCTGGGGATCTCTATATACTGTACAACGCAACATACATTCATATCAGATGTTTACTCTTGGGACGCTGCACTTTGCAATCACAAAAGTACATTATACGCATGTGCTTTAAAACCTTATCTGTTAAACATTTAATTTGTGTGCTGTTCTGACATGTGCTTTTTCTGAGCGTGTACATCGGAAGTGTGCGCACACTAAAAAGCCTTTCAGTGCCTGATTACTAGACTAACTTTCTTTCCATCCAGAAAAAATGTATGCATATATATTAGATGTGTGCAGGTTTTTAAAGTGACAGCAAACTAATAGTTCTAAACATGATGTTTCTTGTCATTAAAGGGATAATTCTTCCAAATATTAAATTGCTGTCATTATTTACTCACTCTCATGTTGTCCCAAACCTGTATTAAAGGAGAACTCCACTTCCAGAGTAACAAATTACAAATAATTTACTCACCCCCTTGTCATCCAAGATGTTCATGTCTTTCTGTCTTCAGTTGTAAAGAAATTATGGGTTTTGATGAAAAACATTTCAGGATTTTTCTTCATATAATGGACTTCAATTGTGCCCCCGAATTTGAACTTCTAAAATGTAGTTTAAATGCAGCTTCAAAAGGCTCTAAATGATCCCAGCCGAGGAAGAAGGGTCTTATCTAGCGAAATAATCAGTCATTTTTTTTTTTTAAATAAAAATTTGTATACTTTTTAAGCACAAAAGCTTGTGTAGCACAAGCTCTGGAATGCGCATTCTTGAAAGATTCGTTCATTTTTAGAACAGATCTTTAAAGTGACTCGGAAGGAACGAGTCGTCTCGGGGAGAGATTCATTCCGCTGCACATGCGCAACATCCTATTAGGTTCTGTACTGGAATTAGTTCACCTGTTTCGAGTCTTCGGTTTTTTTTCGAGTCGTTCATTCATCTTATGGGGCTGTCACGTGATGAACGAACGACTCGAATCCGAAAACTTGAGAGGTGAGGTGAGCTAATCATAGACTAAAGACCCAGGTTGTTATAGCATTACAGTTTTGTCTTGTTTGTAGTGTGATCAACGTTTGTGTAAGCAGTAGATGTGTTAGGGAAGTAACATGTAACATTTTAATTGTATTTTGCTAAAATGAACGAAATGACTCGGAAAGAAGATTCGTTCATTTTGCTGAACGAGACTCAAAGGTCCAAGTCGGTAAAATGATCCGAACTTCCCATCACTACTACGAATCATGTCTATGTTCATCGTCTGTGCACTCCGGCTAAAAAAGGTAGAGAATGGCGAAAAACTCCGTCTTATTTTCTCCTACAACTTCAGAATCGTCCGACATCGTTGTAGCTTTTTGTTTGTAAACAGCGTTTGACTTAGTTGCACTTTGTTAGTCTTCGATATTTCCACGTGACCTTTCGATGTGACTCAGTAGTACGTAGTGTCATGAAAGCGCATCTCAGAGCCTGTGCTACATAAGCTTTTGTGCTTAAAAAGTATACAAATTTTTATTTTTCGAACAAAATGGCAGATCGTTTCGCTAGATAAGACCCTTCTTCCTCGGCTGGTATCGTTTAGAGCCTTTTGAAGCTGCATTTAAACTACATTTTGGAAGTTTAAAATCAGGGCCACAATTGAAGTCCATTATATGAAGAAAAATCCTGAAATGTTTTCCTCAAAAACCATAATATCTTTACGACTGAAGACAGAAAGACATGAACATCTTGGATGGCAAGGGGGTGAGTAAATTATTTGAAAATTGTTGTTCTGGAAGTGGAGTTCTCCTTTAAATTCCTTCTTGTGCTGAACACAAAAGAAGATATTTTGAAGAATGTGATAGTAACCAAACCGGTGCTTGTCCCCATTGAGATTAATAGAAGGAAAAAAATACTGTTATAAGATTGTTATAGCGCCAGCTGTGGTCCGATCTCCCTAAAACTTTGCATGCTTGTTTAAATCACCTGTGGCATGGGCTCACAAGGTTTCAGAAAGTTTTGAGTTTTCTTTTAGTCGTTATAGGCTTTTAAGTATATTTGAACAGGCCGCTTATAGCTTCCCAAAGTGTACATTTCAACATTTTTTGATAAGTATTGACCTAGAGAGTCCAGAAAGTTGTACTGTTTGCAAAAGTAGGTTTTTTACATCTTCTAATTTATTTAACAAACGGTTTGATTGACAGCAGTGGTTCTAGAGACAAAGATTGTTCGGAATGAGAAGGTCTATCGTATTATATGAATATTGTGTGTATGTGTGAAAAAAGTGCGCAATATACAATCGTTTATGCCCTTGAAAAATGAGAAATCGTCTCTCAGTAGCCGATTTCATTAAAATTTCCTACAGAATTTAGGGCCGTGCGTCATACGCCATCAAGTGGCCAAGCTCCGTGACTTTTTTCATGTGACCTCAGATTCAGCTCTTACATACGTGTTGTTGGTTTGGCAAAGATATCTCATTCTATTCAAAAGTTATAGCCATTTTAGTAAAAGCTGCCCTGTCCCTTTTAAACATTTTCGAAAGTTCTACAAGTTTTTTTGATAATTTGACGCTGTAGCACCCCCATGAGGATGACTGGGGCGAGCCTCGGTGATGTTATAGACCAATTTGGAGTAGAGGTCACAGTTACGTCACTTGCAGTTGCACGCGCATTGTGGTGGCAGAAAAACTGTGGTAACAAGTGGAGTAAAACTGGTATTGTTGTGCCTTTGGATATCAGAATCAGAATGCTGTTGACAAATACTCTCGTCAAAAATGCTATTTGAAACTTTATGCAGATGTTTAACAGGACAGACTAATGGATGAAACCTGCTATGATTACTCTTTTTTTAAAGCATAAATCTGATTTAAACAATAGGTCATACGTAATGCATAATACATTACATAATAGGCACATATGCAGTTCATAGGGAACACATTATTTTAGTCCTATACTGTAGTTACAACATGAAATACCATTTAAAACTATAACATTTGACATTAAACTATTTTATCTTACAATTCTGACTTTTTTTCACGATCATGAATCATGGTTTTTCTGGGAAAAAAAAAAGCGTGATAATGATATATTTGCCATATCACCAACCCCTAATGCAATATAATAATTAGTGTACAACCGATGCATATTCATGTACTGTAAGTGTAGCTTCAAATGAATTACCTCATCTCACCAGAAGATGGTGTCCAAAATTTGCTCACTCATTTTCATTCACTCATTCAGTGGACTATACAAGTAGAGTACTGTGGGCAATAGTTAATGATTCCAACTGCAACTTTTCCACCAAGTGCTATTTATGACAAATTCCACTCACTTTTTTTTTACTTCTGACACAAAGTACAAATTGATTCTTTTTGCAGTGGTCACTTTGACACGTCAGCGTAGACAGCATTCACATCATTGGTCACGCTTGGTGTAGACATTGTTAACGTGAATGCCTGAATTAGTCACATTTGGAGATGACATTATCTTGAAGCGATAATTAGCCTATCAGTTGTTTTTTAGTTTATGAAGGTGCTGTAAATTGAATAGTTATTGATAGTGTATTCTGCTGTAATTTTACTGTGTTGTCATATTTTGTACATACAATTTAGATAAGAAATTATTTGAAAGCACCATTATACTCCAAAAACTGCTTGGACAGGAGAGTTCTATACTAAAAATAATGCTATATGCATACAATTGTCATTAATCTGGTCGGTGACCTTCAGTCCGCTCACCACCAGATGTCGCTCTTGCTCTATCATATCACACAGACTGTTGCATTGCACCCTGGACTACTACTCCCATCATCCATCGCGCTGATTGAGTCAGCACCTGTGGCCAATCAGGCGCGCTATAAAAGCCCCGGACTTTTCCTCTGTAACTTACGGGGTATTGTGTTTAATTGTATTGTTGTTTCGCGTAGTTCCCGTGTTCCCGAGTTCCTAGTTCCCTGTGTTTAGCTTTCTCGCCTGGCCATTTCATCTCATCTGTCTCGCCGCCTGCCTTCGGACTACTCGCTTGTTTGTTTGGACTATCCCTCTGCTTTTCCCCTTTTGGATTACGTTCGCCATGGATCGACCCACGCCTTCTTCTCGGACTATTCTTGTGTCTTGCTCCATACATACCTGTTTGCTACTGTTCTGACCCTGCCTGTTTGACCATGTCTTTGTCTCATCGAATGAATAAAAGCTCGCATTTGGATCCGCTCTCCTCTTGTCTCTCACCCATCGTTACAGAATACTCCGTCACACAAGGATCCAGCAGCTTTACTCATGGACATTATACAGGTATGGACACTACAAGGATTCTATTCAGATCAAAACAAGGACCGCGTTCATTAGAGCAACACATCCGTGAATTCTTGGCCATTTCAAATCATTCTGATCTCCCGGACTGTATATTAATTGAAATTTTCTGCGATGGCGTTAATGAGCCTTTACAGACGAGGCTGAGATGCGAGGGTCCGCGTTCATCACTGGCTGCTTTTCTGGACTTTGCATTACTGTCTGTGGGCTCATCTTTTACCGTGGGTGTCGCGGATGAGGAGTGACATCGCGGTAACGCTGGTCGCGCAATCCACTCGTGAAATGGCGGCTGCACCGGAGCGGGTTCACATAATGGCGGCTACAACGGAGCCCGTGCACAAAATGACGGCGACAGTGGTGCCCGTTCGCAAGATGGTGGCCGCGCCGGTGCACGCTCATGTAATGGCGGCGACGGCGGAACCCGTTCACAAAATGGTGGCGAAAACAGAGCTCCATCACGTCACTGTTGCCACCCCTGAGCCAGGCAAAGCTGCAGCTGTATTTCCTAAGTCAAGTCAAGTTACAGCTGTATTTCCCGAGTCAAGCCAAGTTACAGCTGTTGTTCCCAAGTCCAGTCAAGCTTCTGAGTCAAGTCAAGCTACAGCTGCTGTTTCAGAGTCAAGTCAAGATACGGCTGTATCTCCTGAGTCAAGTAAAGTCACAGCTGTAACTCCAGAGTCAAGCAAAATTACAGCTGTCGTTCCAGTGTCAAGTCAAGTTACAGCTGTGTTTCCTGTGTCAAGGCAAGTCAGAGCTGCTGTTCCTAAGTCAAGTCAAGCTACAGCTGTATTTCCTCTGTCAAGTCGAGTCACGGCTGTATTTCCAGTGTCAAGTCAAGTTAAAGCTGTGTTTCTGAATCAAGCAAAATCAAAGCTGTCATTCCTGAGTCAAGCAAGGTCAAAGCTGCCATTCCTGATTCAAGCAACGTCAAAGCTGCTGTTCCTGAACCAAGTAAAATCAAAATTGTGGTTCCTGTGTCAAGTCAAGTCACTGCTGATCTTCACGAGCCAAGTCAAGTCATCGCTGGTCTTCATGAGCCAAGTCGAGTCGCAGCTGGTCTTTACGAATCAAGTCGAGTCGCAGCTGGTCTTTACGAATCAAGTCAAGTCATCGCTGGTCTCCACGAACCAAGTCAAGTCACAGCTGATCTCCATGAACCAAGTCAAGTCACGTCCTGACTGGTCTTCCAGAGTCAAGTCACATCCCGCTTGGTCTTCCAGAGTCAAGTTAAGTCTCGTCCGACCTCCCAGAGCCTCGTCATGTCATGTCTGCCAGTGTGATGGCGGTCACTATTCTGAGTATGTGGGCCGCACACTATGCTCCAGAGGTCTCATCTGATCACAAGTCTGCTCCAGAGGTCCCGTCTGATCACAAGTTTGCTCCAGAGGACTCGTCTGACCGTGAATCTGCGCCAGTGCCCTCTGGAGTGATGGTGCTGATGGCAGATCCTCCTAAATGGGCCGCGGATACCATCATCGAGACTCCAGAGGTGGCAGCTTTTGCTGCAGAGCCTCAGTTTCCCCGGAGATGGCGGCTGAGGCTGCGGAACCTCAAGAAACGGGGACGTCTGTCCTAGCTCCTTGCACGGTGGTAGCGCCCAATCACCCTCTACGAGCCTGTGTACCCATCTCTGGCCTTGAACCGGCCACGGAGGCGGGTTACAAACTCTCTGCATGGACCTGGTCCTCCAACCCTCACCCTGTTTCGCCCCCGCCCCACCAATAATACCAATAATCAATTGAGAGTTACTTTTTATTTTTGACAAACAAATGGGTTTACTATTAAAACTGATGATTACTCTTTTAAACAAAATCTACTGCACCACAGTAATATGTCTCTGACAATTTATTTAAGCTAAACAGAACTTATATTTTGATGATATTAGCCTATTACATGATATGACGATAGATTTACTCATAGGAAGCGGTCAAATGCTTATGAAGTGACCCTCAGAGCAGATCTGGAGATGTTGTTCATGTATTTATGTTCTCATTTAGTGAGACAACAGACGCCGTCCGTGTTTTCCACATTGCGGAAATCATAGATAATATTGAGGTGTTTTGCAAATTCAGTGTGTCGTTAGTGGATTGAGATTTACTGCAACTTCAGCAACGTCTGCTGCTGCCTTAACTTTGAGAGACAACTGATGCGTGAGTGTTCACTGAAGCCTCCGGTTAGCAAGTGCTTTCGGTGTGTCAACAAATCAGATTGGCGGTGGGCGGAGATTGTTTTCAGCTGCATCAGCATCAGAGCCAAATAGTCCATTTCAAACTTAACTTATTTTATCGGCGAATCGGCTTTGAAAATGACCAATACCGATAATCATAAAAATGGCTAATATCGGCACCGATAATCGGCCAGGCCTATAATCGGTCGACCCCTAATATAGCAAAACACTTGCTTCATTCAAATTCAGTGAATATTTGATTGTTTGAAATGCAAGTGCAAATATTATGTGACAAAAACTAAAATGGTTCTAGCATGTCACACACCCTTTTGTGCGTTCGTGTTTACTCTGTATCTTAGGAATGTGCGCTGATCAGTTGTAGAGGCGGACAGTAGTGAAGCATTTTTACTCTGCTTTAAAAGTACTTTTCAAGTGTCTGTACTTTATCTGAGTATTTTTCATTAGAAAACTTTACTTCACAACATTCCAAAGCATAATATTGTACTTTTAACTGCACTGCGTTTCATATTAAATATCACTTAATACTTAATTACATTAGAAATCTATTACTTTCTTACTTTTACTTAAGTAAAAATAATTCAAAGATTTACTTGAGAACAAGAAAATACTGCATTGTTAATGTTCTTAAGTATTAAAGGTAAAACAAACAACTTTTATTTATGAAATGTAGTGCAGTAAAAAGTATGGCATTATGCTTTGGAATGTAGTGAAGTAAAATTTACCCAAAGAAAACACTCTGATAAACTACAGATACTTTTTAAATTTACCTCAGTAAAGTAAAAATACTTCACTACTGTGCACTTCTGATCTGTTGTGAATAAAAGTTAAATAAAACTGAATTTATGAATGATGAATAATGCACTCACCTGTCGATCTCTAAAGTTGCGGAAAAGATCAGGATGAGCAAGTGACAAATGCTTGGCAAGATTTGATGTGTTGCCTCCTGTGGCAACACATGATTTATAGCAACACTTGCATACAGGTGCAGTAAGGTCAGTTCGTTCACCTTTATCATCTGTTTACTATGCAAAATAATGCCGTATTTCACTTCTACTGTTCTACCTTGTCTTTATTTATTAGTTTCAGGCGTGTTAATGGATTTAATCTGTTTGATAATCCATCGCGTTGTTCTGTTGTCACATTTACCATACAAATTTATGTATTAATTTACTCATAAATACCATAAAAAACTAGAAATAGGAACAAAGGCAGCAGGGGCTAAACACAGGAACAAGGAAGTAAATACAAAAGTCCTGGAAACAAAACTGAAACCGGAGCTGGCGATGGCAAAGTTTATGAAGGAGCTGGCGGTGGAAGAGGTCGCAGACTAGTTGGTGAAAGAAAGAAAAGTCCATGTCAGAGCCGATGGAGGGAGAAGTCTGGTTGAGGCCCTTGTTGGTGAGGCAAGTTGGAACCAGAGGGATGACTGATTGAGGAGGAGCTGAGAGATGTGGAGACCCAAGACAACACCGCTGGTCTGGAGGGCCCAGGCAAAGCTGAAGGCTAGCCGAATTAAGATGGAGCCTAGAGCTCAGTGTACTGAGGTGACGTTGGTGGGAGTGAGACTGAAGGAGGAGCACAGTGGAGCCGAAGGGGTGGAGAGCTGAAGCACAGCCGGAGGCCTGGAGTCCA
This sequence comes from Labeo calbasu, assembly GCA_019740295.1. Classification (NCBI taxonomy): domain Eukaryota; kingdom Metazoa; phylum Chordata; class Actinopteri; order Cypriniformes; family Cyprinidae; genus Labeo; species Labeo calbasu. The sequence goes on from JAHKKF010527272.1 coordinate 15,737, forward strand.
TGATGGAGGCAGAGCGATGATTGACCAAGGTGGAGCCAGAGGGATGACAGACCTTGGGACAGAAACTGGCTCAGTGTCGTCCGGGTCAAACACCCAGTCCATGTAGTCTAACTCCACTTGTATTCCTTTAAGACCACCAGACTTGATAGCTCTGGGAGATTGGTATCTTCCGCCCCCACAGTGAAGGAAGTGTCCTTCAACTTAGGGACTGTTTACACAACAAGGTTTTCAGCCAAAAACAGGAAACTTTTTATGCGTTTTTGCATGTTTGTTTATACGACAACAGTATTTTGGGGACTGAGAATGCATAATATTGAAAACGGGTTACAAAGTGCAAGTTTTTAAAAAAAGCCACTGTTGTCGTTTCTTAGTAAACACCCAATACGGGAATCTTTGAAAATGGTAGCGTCATGCGCACGCGTAGTACGTGTTAGGTATGTAGACATGTAGTACGTGTTGATTTTAAAGATAAGAGCGAACAAACAGCGTGTCAACTACTGGCTTGGCATACGTAATACAGTATTTTTTGCCAGTTTTCATGGATATGTGCAAACACAATCATTTTGAAAACGTTGTCGTGTATACGTTAAACTTTTTAAAAACGCAAGGGAAAAACTTTTTAGTTTTTGACTACATCATTGTCGTGTAAACATAGCCTTAACCTTGTTCGAGGTGATGAGCCCGACATAAAGGCATAGGCAGTTGTCTGGGTGGTGGGTCAGCTAGGCTAGATCTAAAAATTTCCTCACGTGGCCCCCAAGAAAGCATTCTTCCTGTTCCAGGAGGAGGATGCAGACAAGATGCAGCACTTTTAATGAGAATGAAAACAAAGAAGATCATCCAGCATGGAGAAATAACAACAGAAACCGCAGGAGAAACTTCTATTGTTATAATTATTTTTTCTGTGCAATTATTTGTGCAAAGATTTTTATATTCATTTATAAAATCTTACATTGTACCTTACCTACTATATTAGTACCTTAAAGGTACATTTTAGTACTTTGAAACTACATATTGGTATCTTAAAGGCACATGTTAGTAATTTAAAAGTACCTTTTCACTTTTGTACCTTAGGGTTCTGCCCCAGTGACAGAGCTGTACCTTTTTTCTGAGTGTACATACTTTTACTTTATCATTAATCATTATCATATTTTAATTTTTCTTACGTTTTTATGCCCAAAATGACAATTTATTAACTTTAAATGAATCTATTTTTCCAAGTTACACCCTCTCTCTGACTCTTACAATTAACCAGTCTCATTTGTTGTGCTTGTTTACACTGAATGCAAATGTTACTTTGTCAGTTATATAATACAGATAAATGGTATCTGTTCTAGTCCTCATAACCTCACTGTGACCAACACTGTGAAGTTTCTCGTAAAGTAGGCGTTATTGACGTGTAAATGTGGTCATGTGTTTATGGTTCATCTGTCTGACATCAGGAAGCCACAGAAGTTCAGAACGAATCGTAGTAACCCTTTAGTTTTAATAAAAGCTCTTTTTGACTGAGGAGGAAGTTATGACTTCTGAAAGTTACAGTATTTCATTGTTTTAAGTGTTCAATGGTCTCTTATCTCAGAAGATCAAGAAAAATATTATTCCTTATTATATGAGGCCTTTAAAGTCATGCAAATGTTTAATCTTTCATTGCGTCACACAGGGTTGTCCCTGTTCTTTTGCTTCTCTCAGTTCCCCTTGTGGTTTTGGAGACACAGTCAATGAAAGATTTTATGTCTCAAAAGGTTTCTTGTGATCTTTTATGTCTCTGTTCCTCTATCAGTAAGATCTGATGTTGTAGCTTCTGCACCACCAGAGGGCACCATCCCCAGTCACTCCTGAAGTTATTAAATGTTGTAATAAAGAAAATCCAAAAATGAAAGTGCAGGTAAAACAGTTAAGTTAAGACTGTTCAGTTGACTTCAAATGTTTAATTGTAACGTATATGCACTATTCTTCATGGTTTTAGGAGGAAAATGATGACATTGAGCTGTATGTGTCGTCTGTCGGAGCATCAGAACCTGTGGCCCATGAGGAAATGATCCGATTGCTCAACATCAACACACTTCACCACAGCTCTGGGCCGCTTGTCACCACTGAGGTATCCACTGAGGTTTGTGTCTCAACATTTCCTAGGATGAGGTTACAGTCAGCTGTAAATCTGCATAACGTACTGTCGTTGCATTGCATAACATTAGGTGACTAAAAATGGTAGCAGACTGACAGTCCTGCCTCCTACATATTGACCTTTTCTGGCAAACACATCCGATTTGCATCAGTGGGCCGTAGAGAGAGCCACTGTCAGCTTGCACCAAATTTGTGCAGGATGTCCAGCTTTTTTAGCTTCCTGTGGCTGTCTTAAGCTGTGTTGACTGAGACTTTGGAGGCCCCTAATACTCATTCTGACACAATTCTAATGTTTTAAAAATGTTTTTGAAATACGTCCTGTAAAAAGAGTGGCGAAATATTAAGTGTTTCCTTCTTCTGTTGAACACAAAAGATATTTTGAAGAATGTCGATAACCAAACTGTTGCTGGTTTGGAACAACATGAAGGTGAGTAAATGATGACAAAATTTTCATTTTTGGGTGAACTATGCCTTTAAGGAGCTATTTCTTCTTGATCTAACCCCCAAAATGTCTTTTCTCTTCATAACTCCTTAACCTAATTAGTTATTTGAAGATTTTAAGTTATATTAACCAACAACCCCTTAACCTTCAAGGGGTTGAATCACATCAACAGAGTGCTACAGAAAGTTATTGTGAAGGTATTGTTTGTTGCAACAATTTGCCTGCAAGGCTGCATTTATACTTGAAGAGTTCATTTGCAACAACAGTAAACTCTGTTTTTAACATTTTTCAAAATCATGTTTTTTCATTGTGAATTCCAATTAATCTTAATCGAGCTGCAGCTGGGTTATTTTGATATAAAGCAAACTAAAAAATACAGCTAATTAACACAATAAAACACAATAAAAACATGATAACATGAAAACGTGATTTTTGAAAATAAAAAAAAAAATATTTTTTTTGCAAATAAACCCTTTACTTTTTAAGTTAATTTTATATTCACATGTACTTTTGATGTACGCAAAGCAGAGATATTATAATTGAAGCTAAAACCATTATTTTATTTTGAAATAAAATAAAAATACAGTTAACTGAAATAAAATTATTTTAAAAAGTAATTTTATTTCAGCAAGTTTCTAAGGCAGGATTACTTATTTTCATTAGTTTAACTTTAAGTGAAAACAGAAAATATTATTTTTTTTTTTAAATAAAATATTCTAATCACAAAAACTATAGTACTATATCAGTAATACTAAAAAAAACACCTTATAATACATTGATAATGCATCAAAGCACATCATATTTGGCATATATATATATATGCCAAATATAATGTATTATACATGATGTTATATAATATAATATAATATAATATAATAAATAGTGCTGAGCAATGATGAATCCGTGATTAATCACATCCAAAATAAAAGTTTTTGTGTACATACTGTACTATATGTGTGTGTACTATGTAAATTTATTATGTAAATATAAATACACACATGCATGTATATGTTTAAGAAAAATATGTTAATATATTAAATGTATTTATATATAATATAAATTAAACTAATATAAATTTTAGAGCTGGCAAACAATTGATCGCGATTAATCGCATACAAAATAAAAGTTTGAGTTTGCCTAATATATGCGTGTGCACTGTGTGTAATTACTCTGTATATATAAATACACACAAATTAATGTATGTGTTTCAAAGAAATATGTTATTTATGTACAAAATATTTGTATTTATATATAATATAAATTCTATAAAAAATATAATTAATACATATAATTGTAAATGTTTCTTAAATATATACATGAATGTGCTTGTATTTATATATGCATAATAATTACACACAGTACACACACATATATTAGGCAAACCCAAACTTTTGTTTTGTATGCGATCGTGATTAATCCTTTGCCAGACCTAAAAAAATATATACATGGAAGTACATGTAAATATTTCCAGAGTATATACTGTATGAATGTGTCTTTATATATACATAATAAATATACACAGTGCACAAACATATTTTGTACAAAAACACTTTTTATTTTAGATGCAGTTAATCATGATTAATTGCATTGCCCAGCACTAATAATAAACAGTCGATTATATGAATTATTGATACTATAATTATTGTAGTTTTAGCATTTTGCTGTATGAAAAGTACATTTTTAAGGAGAGTAATTTCATGTAGTCTGTTCAATCATATGATGTAATAGTAATAGTAATAGTAATGAAATAACACAAAAGATGTTTTTTTTTTAGATTATTAAACTGAATATAGCATTTCACCTTACAGGACCCTGCTATCAACTACCCAAGTACAGGTGCATTTGTGTTGCAGGACGTGTCATCCAGTGTGTGTGTGTGGGCAGATTTAGGGGTGGAGTCAGCTTCTGTCTAACCCAATGTCAATGTCTTCCTTAAGATCGCACTTGTTGATCCCTGTATCACTTTTACTCAAGCACAGTATAAATGTATGTTAGGGCTTTCAAACTTCACGCCTGATGGAGCACTGCAGATCAGACGAGGTTTGACATTGTTGGGTCTTAAGACCGCTGATGTTCTTTTCTGTCTGGCTTTGAGCAGAAGACTGTTTTCAAAGACCACCATGAGAAGAACAGCATTTGGGGTAAAGACGGCTTCTATGTGCTGGTTATCTGCCTCACAATATTCATCATTATCTTCACCTGTTTAATGGTACGTATCTCTCAAAGTCTTCTATCATATGCTTGATTTTCAAGTGTGATGCTATGTGGGAAGATACAACCATCTGAAAGAAAATACGTGCACGGTGTTGAGTTTGCATTAATGAAAGGCTTTTTTCATTATCGGAGGAAACCAAATGGAGTTCTCAAATATCTTTTGCTGATTTATTGTTTCAAGTCTGTAATAGATTCAGATGAGTAGATAGTTGTCATAGATGGTAACACTTTGAAATGACAGCTCTTAGATTATGATGAGAAATTTGTATTGAGATGCCTGACTTATGATGTGAGATTATTAGGGTCTTTCTCAGGAAAAATATCTAATATCTAACTGGTAAAAGTCAAGCCATCCTTATTTATACTCCGCTTCATACAATACATTTTGTTTCAAAGTTGCTTTACAGTAACAAAATAAAAGAATCAATGATTCAAACTTCTTCAAATATGAGACAAATTCAGATTCTGCTGTAAAGTCAGTTCAGTGTTGATTCAAATTCGGTTCATTAACTGTCTCCATTTACTCAAAATTTCATCTCAGTGGTGTCTTAGATAAATAAATAAGATATTAAAGAGATGCTATTTCTGATTTTGTTGTCCTACAGCTTTAAATATTGAATATTAATTCCCTTGTAGCCGCGTAAATACTTCCTGTTTAATGCTTGTCTCAGCAGAAACCCATGTGAAGTAAACACCAACGGTTTATTAACATTAAACTCAGATGATTCAAGTCTGTACACACTGACTAAAGACACTCGGGTTATATTATACAGCGAGTGATTGTGAGAAAGACCCGAACAGATGCAGAGACACAGGATATGATACAGAAGGAGTCATTGCAAAACGGATGTATTGTGGCAGAGGAAGTCGCATGGTTTCCTTTGGTGGTTCAGCACTTTAAAAGGATCAGCGCTGCCATCTTGATCACACCTGACTCTGCCCTCTGATTGGTCGACGTTTGCTCTTAACGTTTAAGTCTGTCTTAAGTCCGGTAATGACATCACAGAGCGCCCTCAGAGCACCCACACTCTCTGGCGCTGATGGACTGAAGAGCTTAAGGAATAATTACCATGTTAAGCTGTGAGCCGCTCACAATGACAGGGACTGTTGAAGCATTATTAGCATTGCGATTCTGTAAATACAAGAACAGGATGGGTTTTCAAATGGCGAATAAAATGATCCTCTTGCAAGGACACTCCAGCAATAACTATAACTATAACTAAAAAAGATAAAAATATAATCAAAAATATTATACAGTCAAACCAAATATTATTCACACACCTTTTTTTGAGATTATGATAGCAAACGTAACAATAGTTTGACAGCAAAATAAAGTGAACTGTGACATATTATACCCAAAAATTCTTCATACAGTGGACTACCAGTAAAAATAATAAAGATTTGGGCCAAATATTATTGAGACACTTTGACCTGACCATGTTTTGCTGAAGTGTTTTTTCTTTAATTGCTAAAGCCACTTTTTTTTTACACCACAGACTGAACAAAATTAAACGTGGTTTGGTAATTGGTCAACAAAGTATTGATAAATACTGTCATACGAACAGTTGTCTGAATGTTTGGTTGATTGTAATCCATTACGTACCTTTCTATCAAAATTATCTGACATTATCAAGATGAATTTGTTCTGACACAGTTTAACGATTAGTCTTTGTGATATTTTATTACCATTTTCTAAACTATGGTAAATAAACTGTGAGAAATGTTGAAGGTGTCTAACTACATTTTGATTTGACTGTAAATATGTGTAAAATATAATCTGTAAAACATTTACTTATGTTTTTTTTAACCCAGCATTAGAGGACTGTTAGATAGACACAACAGAAAATGAAATTTTGTCTCATTACTTCCAAGAAAGCAGAATGAAAAATATATAATATCAAATAATATCAAATGTGGTAAACAACAAATCATGTCTTTTTTTTTTTTTTAAGTTAATAGCGCTCATTAGTAAGTCATTAATAAACATTATTACGTGGCTTGCTAAATTACTTGATACTGAATTGTCAAAAATAATATATTCTTAAACAGTTCAGTATTTTGTGCATTCAAATATGAATGTGACATTTCATGACTTTTTTAAACTATTTAAATCTACATTATATGTGACCCTGGACAAAAAAAACCAGTCATAAGGGTCAGTTTTTTTTAAATTGAGATTTCTGAAATTGACATATCTGAAAGCTGATTAAATAAACTTTCCGTTGATGTATGGTTTGTTATGATAGGGCAATGTTTGGCTGAGATACAACTATTTAAAAATCTGGAATCAAAAAAAAAAAAAGATATTGAGAAAATTGCCTTTAAAGTTGTCCAAATGAAGTTCTTAGCAATGCATATTACAAGTCAAAAATTAAGTTTTGATATACTTAGGGTAGGAAATTTACAAAATGTCTTAATGGAACATGATCTTTACTTAATATCCGAATGACTTTTGGCATAAAAGAAAAATCTGTAATTTTGACCCATACCATGTATATTTTGCTATTGCTACAAATATACCCGTGCTACTTATGACTGGTTTTGTGGTCCAGGGTCACATATAGCAGTTTCTATTAAGTGTTTAGGTGTCGGTCATGAATAAGAGAGTATGAATTGTGCAAACTGTCTGCCAGATGCATATGCAAATGTCTTTACACAGTCCAAAAACACATTGCGTTCCAGATAATATAAAGTATTGTTTTACGAAACTGAAGTTTGTTAGTTTGAGGTCAGGCCTAAGGATGCACTGAAACCATGCAACACAGCTCACTGTGATGAGATGGAGACCTCTTGTGGGAAACCTGTGAATTCCTGGATGTAGTTGTGATCACATTTATTTTCAGGAGAGAAAACATACTCTGATTTGAATAATTACTGATAAATTTGCATTGTCAAAATAGATGTAGACTAGATACTCTGGCTTTTACATGGCCTGGTTTCTTTGTTGACACCCTAGTGAAAAATAAATATACTAAAATGTATTTAAAATACATTTATTTCATGCTAAGTATACTACAAATACATTTTCAATATTATGTACTTAATTAAAATACCCTGCAATTGCAATTGCCAATTTGGAACAACTAATTTTGTACGGCAATGTAACAGCAGTAAGGCAGTTGAGGTTAGTGGAGAAACATTTAGAGGCAAGTAGTGATGAGGAAGTATTGTGTAGCTCATATCGTGTTACGAAATGTCCTGAGATCTTAACTCAACTGTGGAATACAGGGAACTTTACCTACTATATAAACACTCTACCGTGACTGGTAGATGAATTTTATTATATAATATATGTAATTATGGGTAACACTTTACAATAAGGTGTCATTTGTTAACATTACTTAATGTATTACCTAACCTTGAACAAACAATCAGCAATTGCTAATGTTAGTTCATAAAAATAGTTGTTCATTGTTTGTTCTTGTTAGTTTACAGTGCATTAACTAATGTTAACAAACACAACTTGTGATTTTTAAAAATGCATTAGTAAATGCTGAACTTACCATTAAGATTAATAAATGCTGTAGAAGTATTACTCATTCTTAGTTCATGTTAACTAATGTAGTTAACTAATTTTAACTAATGGACCTTATTGTAACGTGTTGCCTGTGATATTTTTTTAAATAAAATATTTGGTAACACTTTATTTTAAGGTATCCTTGTTCCACGTTACATGCACTTACCATTATAATGACAATTATGCATAATTACATGCAAGTAACCCTAAGCCAAACCCTAACCCTAATCATATAGTAAATACATGTAGTTAATTATTACTCAATACTTAAATGTATAATTACACTCTATCAAGGACACCTTAAAATAAAGTGTAACCGAATATTTTTTTATTCTTTAAAAGACGTTCACCAAAGCTGCATTTAATTGAACATTTTATCATTTTTAATACATTTGGAAAAACTAGCTATTATTCCAGAGTTCAATGTCATCATGATCCTTCAGAAATCATTCTAATATGCTGATATGGTGCCTAGTTTTTATCAGTTGTTATTGGTGCTGAATTATTCACTTCTTATTGTCAGTGTTGAAAACTGTTTTTGCTGTTTAGTATTTATGGGGAAACCATGATGCATTTTTGTAGGATTCTTTGATGAATAAAACATTATAAGGACAGCACTTTTTTGAAATGGATGTTTTGTAACATTATAAATGTCTTTACTGTCACCTTTGATCATTTCAAAATGTCATTAGTGAATATTTTTTCCCCCAAATCTCTGTTACTCCGAACTAGTAGTGTGGCATGGTTTCAACAAAATATTAAGCAGCACTACAATTCTCAACATTGATGTAAAAAAAATAAATGTTTCTTGAGCAGCAAATCAGCATATTAGTGTGATTTATGAAGGATCATGAGACAGTGAAGACTAGATTAATACATTTAAATTATTATAACATATATGTTAATTATATGTGAATGTAATCATTTAATTATTATAATAATTAATTGACTTATTAATTTGTATATTATAAATATAATTATTATATTTCCTAATTTACATATAAATGTATGTTCATTTACATATGAATGTATTGAGTGCATTTTTAAAAAAATGCAAAATTACAGTCCAGGTCAGCCAGTGTGTCCTGCATCTTTATGTGTGAATATTGTGTATGTGTGCTACACTAACAGTACAGTAACAACTTTGTATTGTGCAAAGTTGTCTGTAGTATATATACAGATCGACAGAGGAATGCCAACAAAATCAAAAGTGCAGGGAAACACTGATGTAGCACTGATTTCAAAATTGTTTTTTTTTAATGTTTTCTCTACACTTTCCTACATAATTAAATTCTGATTAATTTAATATAAAAATATCTTTCTCATAATGGCAAAAAAATGTTGACAGTATTAAGATATAATATTATAATTATAATAATATATATGTGCTACTTTTATGCTGCAATTAATTAAAAAAAAAAAAAACATTACAGTAATGGCAGTAATCATATATGGGAGATTGTGGGAGACAATTATTCGAACATTTTCTATATGTAAAATATAATTTCTTTTCAGATTTAGAATGACCTGGACATGTTTTTGTGAGATTTAACCTATAACCAGCTGTGAGTAACAGATTATTATAAAGTAATATTTCCTTTCCTCAGGTGCTTTACCGACTAAAGGAGAAGCAGTTCTTGGATCAGCAGCTTAAAGACCCATCCCCACCCAGTCTGGACGTGCAACTGGCACCCATCCCTGTTCATGGTGCTCAGCCACCTCTGACCCTGAAGAACAGTATGGTCCAGGCCAACCAGACTTCCAAACCCAGTGCCACCCATTCTACCAGCAGCACAAGCACCCCGTCCTGTAACATCAGCATCCATCAGACTCATTCCAGTGTGACCACGTCAGAGCCGCAGTGCCCACCTGGCCACTCCGTGGCTGAACTCAAACCCACTGTGTCCTCCACACATTCACCCTTTAGGATGAAGTCGGTTGCAGGCCTGCAGGAACGGTAAGACTTCATGAAGGACTGCATGAGAGATTGATTTAAAGGGGTCCTTTTATGCCCTTTTTAAAAGATGTGATGTATGTTGAGGCATTTGCAGAAGTTCCGAAACAGTGCTGACTGATACATAGAGATTAACTCCCTTGGGAGTGGACTTTGTGGTTTGCAACTTTGCAGATCTGTTTCATGCTTAGACAGCAGCATTGAAGAAAGCTGAAAGTGTAAAAGCATAATAGGACCCTAATAGAATAGTTAATAAAAAAAAGGATGTCATTATTTACTCACTGTCACACTTTTAAATTCACATGTTGTTATTTTTATGTAAACTCCTTTTATAAAGGAGACTTTTAGAAGAATCTGCTTTTGTCAAGGTGTCATTGTGACAAGTTTGATTCTGTTTATGGCAAACATCATTGAGTTAGTGAGGCATACCTGGACGTCAGTGTGCAAAATGGAATTCAGAGATCTTAGCGTGTCAAGCAACTAGATTTTAATGACAAAACAAAGCCAAATACATACATTTAGCACCAACCTTGATCAAACTCACCCACTCACAGGGTCAGTATTACTTACTATTGGAGAAAGCGTAATGGCTAAGTTGGATCATGTGTGCCTTAATAACCAATCACATTACAGCACTGACGTTATGGAATTTCAGTCAAAGTTGTGCGACACTCAATCGCCGTTTATGGATACCGTAGGAATGAAGGAGAAGTGTCGTAAGCTGAATCCCACCTGTCGCAAAAAGTCGGTGACTTTTTTGGGGGTTGAGAATTTAAAGGGTCTTTCCTTTGACCTGGCCTTGTCACCTCACACTCTCACAAAATTTCAGCTTCTTTCCAACATGTGTTGGTGCAGACAGAAAACAAAACAGCAGTGTCATATATAGTAAATCACTAGGGGTGACACTTATCCCACGAGACGAGACGAGACGAGACGAGATACTTTTTTAAAGAAATCGTCAGTGATTATATATGTAGGGAAAATAGTATTTTATTCAAAACACAAAGACAAAATGACAAAAAAAGTCAAAAAAAATATATAGGTGCATTTTGAACTTTATGAAATTAAACTTCCATTTTAGTGGATTATATGCAGTAATAAACAACATTTAAACAAGAGCTTCATGACTGAAATTGAAAATCCCAGTTCTTTGTAATAAATTGGAGACCATGATTCTGTCACGATTGAGATATAAATAGCGTAATTTACTAAAAAAAAAAAAAAATTTACTAGTGGTTCTGACTAAAATTTTCATTGCTTAAGTCTTTTATAAACATATTAATTTAAATTAAATTAAAAAAATCTATGAAGGAGTCATTAAGATTTGTTTGACTATTGGAATCTCCTGAATAAATGATAAGAGGAAGAGGATAAACATTACAATACATACAAGTGTTAAGGTACTTTCGTTTTGATCGCTACTGTAGACAATAAGTGTACTCCTGTTATTTAAATGACTGTAACACTGAAATAATGATTATAATGTGGTTAAAAAGACTTTTAGTCTTTAACATATTTCACATCATAAGCATCAGTGGAGCGTGATCAGCACGTGTTTTGTCGCTACCCATAGCAGTGAATGACAGTGTTCACATCGAAGGCGTAATGATTCATTAACATGGTGCTTCTCACACTCCACTTACACTCGTGATGTCACTGATAGACATAGCTAAATCGTTGTCATTCAGGAATAAGGTTGTGTGGGTGTTTGAATCGAGGTCTCGATCTTTTAAAGGGGTCATCGGATGCCCATTTTCCACAGGTTGATATGATTCTTTAGGGTCTTAATGAAAAGTCTCTAATATACTTTGATTAAAAATTCTCAATGGTTTTGTAAAACAACACCCTTTTTACCGTCAAAATGAGCTCTGCAAAAATCATCTCATTCTAAGGTGTTGTTCCTTTAAATGCAAATGAGCTCTGCTCACCCCGCCCCTCTCTTCTCTCTGTGGAATGACGATCTTGTTTACTTTAGCTGCATTTAGCCGCGTTTAGCCACGTTTAGCCGCTAAACTTCCTAACTACCACGTTATAAAGAAAAGGCAATCGCAAAGATTCATAAAAAAATGCATATACTCACTTCTGCTCTAAGTGAAGCTGGATCATAAATGATTCGCACAAACATAGACGGATATATGTAGATCGGGAGGCGCATTCCATTCACAAACAAATGTAATCTACTGCATCTTCAGCGGCTCAGTTGTCGGGAGTAAATGATGACCACTATGTTCATTATTACATCCAGCAACACAACACCTCAGACGCTCAATCGGAGATATTCTTATCTAACTTACATCCCTGCTTCGGCATCGAAACAAGGAAAGTTTCTGAACTGTGACAACTGGTCTGAGGTAAGAGCTCAGGTCAATCAGCCATTGTGGGAGCGGCCTCTGTTGGTGTGACGGCATACCGACAGGCATCTGAGAATGGCTCGATTTGAAAAATGTGCAGGGCAGGGGTGCTTCCAGGACCAGTTTGAAAACCACTGTCTTAGAGCAATGGTTCTCAACTCCAGTCCTCGAGGCCCACTGCTCTGCACGTTTTGTATGTCTTCCTCATTTAACACACCTGATTCAGACATCAGCTTGTTAGGAGAATGATCCATGAACTGAGTGGAGCTGAGAACCATTGTCTTAGAAAATTAGATTAATAATTATTACTAATTGTACATTTTTTTATTTATTTTGCCAGTAGGTGAAAGAAAGAGGTTCTACTACATTTTCCTGACTGTGTTTTAATTTTGTTTTCCACATATTTTTGTTATGTCTCTGTGTCTCATGCAGACGTGGATCTAATGTCTCGCTGGTGCTGGATATGAGTGCTTTGGGTTCGGTGGAGCCTTTGAGTAGTGGGGTTGTGACCCCTCGTGAGCGGGCAACTCAGGAATACCTGCAGTCAGCCGGTCGGGTCCTCTCACGGCAACAACTTCGTGACACCACAGTGAACACACAGATGCTACACACAGAGTTTGCTGTAAGTAACATGCCAATGTGCCAGTAATAAGAAAGTTTAGCATTCATATGGTCCAGCTTGGCTTTACTTAATCATGGGAATTCCAGACAGTTGGGGTTCAGATAGTGTATATTTTAATCATGTGGGACATCTTTCAGTGCTTATGTTATAGCAATCTGACAATTTCCATTGTACGTGGTTCAGAGTGTGTAACTTTTTATCCACAGGAAATTCCAATGAACTTTGTGGATCAGAAAGAACTGGATATCCCAAATCATGGATCAAAAAATAGATACAAGACCATTTTGCCAAGTTAGTATCAGAATTTCCACTGAATAGCATTTAAATGTGTCTCATTTCACTTTGAGTTGTGTTTTATTACCATGTCAGTGTCACAGAAAGACAACATTGTCAAGTATATTCAGCAACAAGCTTAAATAGAACCCAGAGCATTAAGACATAACATTAACGTAAATGAAATATGTAGCAGAAACCCTTATTATTTATTACAATTAAAAAATCAACATTGTTTTATACATATTTTGGACTATGGGGTACGCCATTATTTCTATGACGTGAAATGGCTGCACTCAGTGAGCCACTGCCACTACCTGTTGCTATTTTCACTGCAACACAACTCAGAATATAAAATATTGATACAATGCCACATTGTGCAGCTTTGGCTGTAATTTTCAGTTGAAGGGCAAAAAAGAAGTAATGCAAGTCTTCACTGCTTTTCTTAATGATAAGAAGAGGAGCAAAGAATGGGAAGACGCATGTGGACCAATTATACTTCCTAAACACCCACGTCCTGTTTAGCCCTGATGCCTTTTAGCCCTGAGGCTTTTAGTAGAACACAGCTACTGAAAGAGCTTACATATGGCCAAGACAAGAAATGCTAGATGCAATCCTGGCAAGATGTAAACATGTTGGCGCTTGTTATGACGCCGCAGCCACTGAAGGAGTTTCTCAGCAGATTTCACTCAATATCTGGGGCATTTAGACTGCTAGGGGAAAAATCGATGGTACAACTTAGTTTAAGTCTACGATTATATCCATCACCACCTGTAAGCTCTTTCAGTAGCTGTGGTCATTGTATAAGTATATTATTTTCCGAGTTGTGTTGCGGTAAAAATAGCAACAGGTAGCACCAGCGTCCCCCATAGTCCAAAATATGTATAAAACAATGTGGATTTTTTTAAATAGCATAAATCTTTCATGGGTTTTATACTAAATATTTCAGTATTAGACATAATGTGTTATATTAAGCCATACATGTCATAATACCCAGGGTTCCCTTTAATGGATAGCTTGATGATGTGTTCAGTTAACCTGTGTATTGAATTTTTTATTTATTAATTTTTTATTTATTAATTTTTCTTCTGCCATTATGTAACTCATTTTCCTGAAAGCAGACACTGATCTTCCAAGCATTAAAGGGACAGTTCACCCAAAAAATAAAATTAGCCCATTACTTACTCACCCTCCAGGCATTCTGGGTGGGTATGACTTCCTTCTTTCCAATCAGAGTTATATTAAAAATTGTCCTGGCATTTCCAAGCTTTAGAACGCCCTAGACAGGCGTTTCACTTCATCAGTCCAAAACAAGTCCAATAAAGTGCATCCACACATAATAAAAAGTGCCTCACATGGCTCCTGGGGGTGAATAAAGACCTCCTGTAGTGAATCGATGCATTTTTGTAAGAAAAATATTCCTATTTAAAATGTAAGAATCACTTTAATCTAGCTTGCGGCAACTGCTTGTACACAGAAGTGCGATGGAGTAAGACATCGGTGGTACGCATGCAAGGAACTTTTTATTTTGGATGGATGCACTTTATTGGACCTGGTTTGGACTGATGAAGAGAAAAACCTGTCTATGCTGTTCTAAAAGTTGGAAGTGCAGGATAATTTTTAATATAACTCAGACTGGATTTGTCTGAAAGAAGGAAGTCATGTACACCTAGGATGCCTGGAGGGTGAGTAAATATTGGGCAAATTTTCATTTTTGGGTGAACTATCCCTTTAAGAATGACAATAAACACCATAAAAGTGCAACAAGTGTTGACGAAAGTACTGGTACTTTAATTGGTACCAAATGGATAGTGAAGTTTTAAAAACTTAGCCCTTCAGCTTTATTGGTAGTACCAAGTACCAGGTAAATTAGGTACCTGGTAAAAAAGCACTTCTTTCTAATGTTACTATTCTTAAACACAATGTAAATACATTTTCATTCTACAGAGTAGAAAGATTTTTTTTTTTATCATAACATGAGTTTTCACTCATGTCAGTGATATCAGATGCAGTGATTACGAAGATTCTTTTAATCCAATGTTTACATAACGAAGAATGGATGGTTATTATTAGAATTCATAATTAACTAACTTATTTTAAGCAAACTATTACAATAATATTGTTCCAATAGTTTTTGATATGGTCCCAAATTGGTACAGAGAACTGTGAAACACAATAGAGAGTCAATTAAAGCTAAATTGGCTGTGCTTCAGGGATATAATGAGGGATATACTGATATAATGGGATATAATGAAATCTGAATATTGAACAGTTTTTAACTGTACTGTACTTTTTTCACTTTTTTTTGTTTTTTATTTTAGTGTTGTGAATTGTTTTTGTTGTATTGTGGCTTATTTACGATGTGTCATGCCTTGATTTAATTTGTGTTTTAACTTGTTTGTGCTGTGTTGAAAACATTTTTGCTTTTTAAATTTCGTTGTTCTACCCTACTGGGCCACTGTAGCATACTAGTGAATCAAACATAATGCTACAGAAATGTTCACAAAATTCACATTTAATTTCAGATCCACATTCCAGGGTTATTCTGAAGACTAAGAACTCAAACGACATGCTCAGCAGTTACATTAATGCCAACTACATACGAGTAAGTTCGATTTTCAGTGACACACTCACAATTTCTTCAGTAACTCATGACAAAGAGCCACTTAATGCTCTTCATGAGGTAACTTTACTTAAATCCACAACCATCAGAGATTGTGAAGTGAAACATTTTAACGGGAAAGTTTAGTTTGACCTCAGAATTATCCAAGTTTCGAAGAGAGGACTTGGCTCTGAATGTGCTTTATATTTACAGTTCACCACCATTATGTCATTAAATCTGTTTAAGTTCAACACTTCTTCTATTCAGGGATATCTTAGAGATGAAAGAGCCTTCATAGCCACCCAGGGTCCGATGATCAACACGGTGAATGACTTCTGGCAAATGGTCTGGCAAGAGGACTGCCCTGTCATCGTTATGATTACGAAACTTAAAGAGAAAAATGAAGTAATCTTCAACAGAAATATTTGTAATGTTCTTAGTATGATTTCATAGACTGTGCATGTGCTAATATTTGTTTTACTTTTTCAGAAATGTGTTCTGTACTGGCCTGAGAAGAGGGGGATCTATGGGAGGGTGGAGGTTTTCGTTAATAATGTGAAGGAATGCGACCACTATATAATCCGCACCCTTGTACTAAAGGTACTTGCATATAAAGATAAGATAAACACTCTACGGAAGAATGATTGAAAAATAGCGTAATCTGATAATGTGTTTTGCTCAAAGATAGGAAAGAAATGGTTGCTATTCATTGATAATCTTTGTCTTTGTGAATTACTTTTTTTAGCATAGATTTTTATTTATTCATTTTACCAGACACTTTTATCCAGAGGGGCCCAACAGAAATCCAATAGAAAGTTCAATAGTCAGATACTGTAATGGAGCATGTGTTTTTGTACCCTCAGCAAGGAGGCCAGAGTCGAAAAGTGCAGCACTACTGGTATACCTCATGGCCGGACCATAAGACCCCAGAGAGCGCTGGACCCCTGCTGCAGTTAGTGAATGATGTTGAGGAGGACAGGAGGGGCTTTACATCCGGTGGGCCGATTATTGTACATTGCAGGTACAGGAGTTTACCAGCAAAACATTACAAAGTGTCTGCCGGTTAACACATAGTCTATGTAATAAAGTAAATGTAAACCATTTAACTTGAACTTTTGTAGTGCTGGAATTGGTCGGACGGGCTGTTTCATAGCCACAACAATCGGCTGTCGTCAGTTGGAGCTGGAGGGAGTCGTGGATGTGCTGGGAATTGTGTGCCAACTTAGGACAGACAGGTACAACGGGTTCACTGTTTTGAAATAAAGAAAATTCAAATGCATGAAATGAAGTACTTTAAGTACTGGGATAATTCACTCAAAAATGAAAATTCTATCATTTACTCATCCTCACGTTGTTCCAAACCTGTATGAATTTATTTCTTCAGCTGAACACAAAAGAAGATATTTTGAAGAATGTGAGACATTATCTGGTCCCCACTGATTTCCATACTATGTGTGACGCGGAGTCCGTGTGAATAGGATCCATATGCATCTTTATTAGAATCCCACTCAAAAACAAACAGATCAGGGTCAAACAGGAGTAATCTGAGCAATGTAGACAAACCAGAAACAGAATCAGAGTCCAGGCAAGAAGATCGAGGCAGGTGGCGGTCCAACAGAGTAAATCCAATAAACAAAGCAAGGGTCACAAGGCAGGCGGCAGACAGACAGAGTAGAAAGGCAATCAGGTTGGCAACGCGAGATCAAACAGGAATAAACGCTCAGAAATGTCAGCAGCAGCAAAACAAAACTTCGCGAGGTGGTGAGCGTGAGCGTGCTATTTATAGTCTATGGGTAATGGCTGACACCTGTGCCTGTGATCAGCCCCAGGCACGGGGTTGTGGGTAATGGAGTCCAAATAACACTAATACTCAGGTGACGGTTCCCTCTGGTGGTGATTGGAGGGAGCCACAGAGGCTGAATTCGTGACACTATGGAGCAACTGTTTGGTTGTCAGTCAGATTATTTCTATATTATATCGGCTGGTTCTAAAATAGATCTGTCATAAAAGCAGCAGTTACGCACAATTTGTTTATATCGCATTTGATTAAGGGCTTGCTGTAAGCACTTTCACTTTCGAGCACATCTTACGATATAACACTGTGTCCTACTACGCGACGGTAGGACACACGATAAAAGAAGTGTCTGTCCTAACTAGGCCACGACAGCGACACACATATTTTTCTTTTAGAAACGGTTTCTATTTCTGTGACGCCACGGCTGGAGCAACAACACAAACAATGACAGTTAGAATCCCAGGCACTGATTATGTGCTTTATTCAGTGTTAAATGTGTCTAATGTGAGTTTGAATATCATTTTGCGTGACATTTATAGCCGTGCTGAAAGCAACAACAGTTTACCTCAGATCTTGAAAATAAATTTAAGCAAACATACAGTGGCCGAGAGAGCTCAACGCGCTGCAACTTAAGAATAGAAAAAACGACAACAAATTAAGAAAACATCTTCATCAGTTTGACAACACAGGCACTGCAAATCCTCGCAACGCAAACACAAACACAAACACAGAAACGCGCTGCAAACACACAAACGCACTGCAAATAGCACGGACCACATCAGAAATGTTTCAGGGGGACCTCAAAAAGTGACGAACCCACCTGGGACCTGATTATTTGTTCAGTGGCTTTTGGTCAGAGTAGAGGTGTTGTCGGTGAACGAAAAAGTGAGTTTTTTGTTTATTTTAACATCCTGATCATATGATTCATTGGTCTTTTGGATATTATTAGACTAATCTGACAAATTACACACTTAACTGTAAAACATTATTAACTTAATTGCACATAAATATATAAATAAATAAATATATGCAAATAAATATAACGTTCAAAGTTCACGAAAAAATTCTGCAGTGCTTCATTAATGGTTAAATACAGGTCAAAATTCAGGTCCCAGCTGGGTTCGTCATCTTTTGAGGTCCCCCGGAAACATTTCCGTTGTGGTCCGTGCTATTTGCAGCGCGATTGTGTGTTTGGTTGTGTTGTGAGAACTTGCAGTGCGTTTCCGTATTTGTGTTTGCGTTGCGAGGATTTGCAGCGCCTGTGTTGTCAAACGGATGAAGATGTTTTCTTAATTTGTTGTCGTTTTTTCTGTTTGCATGTGTTTTCTTAAGTTGCAGCGCACTGAGCTCTCTCGGCCACTGTACAAACAGGTTAAAAATGCGAACCAAGAAGTGTTTTCCATGACAAAGATAGTATCAGTCACTCAGTATTAGTTAGTATTATATTACTAGTATTATATATATATTATTTAGTTTTAACAAAGGTTTAATATTTATGAATTAGATTATAAACTATTTCGTTGAGAGTGCAGTGCAGTTCTGTGCTTCTGAATGGCTGTGGCGTCACGTGACTGCGAACTAAGACTGTTTAGTTGTGCCATCTTACAACAGATGTATAGTAAATGTAAGTCAAAGTGTTGCCTATGTAACCAGTTAAAACTTGAAGTGGCAATGAGGTCTTAAAATGTATGGAAAGAGTCTTAAAAAGGTATTAAATTTAACTGATTGCTGTATATACCCTGGAGTAACAGCTCACTACCAGTTACAAAAGACACTGTAACAGTCTTTCACAGCCAGTTCTAGTTGCATTTTTCATGAATTAATTTCTTACATTATCCTTTGACTATGTTCTGGCCCACCATCTAGTAGCAAGTTTTTTTTTTTTGCCCCGATGCCAAACCTACCTGCCGACCTCTGAGCTAAAACAACTACAGACAAGCAAAAACTATAAACAAGATTTCCATAAATTTTTTTTTTTTTTTTTTTGTGATTGCTGTTGCAAGGCTTGACTGTAATCATGTGGTGTATTTTTCCACAGGGGTGGTATGATCCAGACTGAAGAACAATATGAATTTGTGCATCATGCCTTGAGTCTCTATGAAAGCCGCCTTCCTGCCGAGCCTGGACAATGAACAGCTAGAGGAGCTTCATTTGTCCTACCAAGAGATCTGCTATTGCCATAAGGATTCTGATTCAGGAGAGAGGGCGGCAGATAATGTTTGTGAAGATGGATCTTTGTGGATTTTTGTTATGTACGTGTCAAGGCAAGGGTTGCACACATTACACCTCTAACGTTTTCTGAAAGCCGTTGTTACCGGCAAATGTATTTCTTGTCATAACTTTTCAATAGCCTCTGCCATGCTTTTCAAGGCCACTAGTGTTAAAGTGTATTGAAGTGTCATTGTACAAGGTCTAGTTCCACTAAACAATGCTTTTTTTAAAAAAACCGTATACACAGCATAAAGTCTTTTATATTGGTTTTCCTTCATTTGATCGAATATAGGTTAGAAAACAACTGGGCATTTAAAAAAAATACTAAATTGTCTTCATGATGCAGTATAAATGAGGTATTACAATTCTGTGTATTATAGTATGATGTTTCATTAGAATATATATATATTCATTTTTCACTTTTGTACTTATTGGTTAACGGTTTGTAAGCATATTTTTCTGCTGACACAGAACACAATTTTAAAATATTCAGACTGTGGTTCCTGTGTTGCTGCTACTGAATCTACAGCACCGCAAAAGAAATGTCTTGTTTGAGCTGCAGTTTGCAGTCTGAATTGAATGTTATGAGAGAGAAAGACTGGATGCCTCAGAATTGCGTTGTACTTGCTGAATGCACATTGACAAACCAACAGCAAAACCAGAGCAAATGACTATTATGAGTGGATTCCTTTAAATGACTAACTAGCACATACGGAATTCATGATCATTTGAATATGTCTACAGTCTCACTAAATCTGTCACTGATTCTTAAGTGGGTCCTGAATTATTAAGTGAACTAAAAAAGAAAAAAAAATGGACAAATACGATTGATGACAGCTATGAAACCAAAATAAATAAAAACAATATCAAACACATTTGGGAGGAATTATGTAATTATATAAACTGTCTGCAATTTAGGAGATTTTACTTGTGTGTAGAGGTGAAATAATTACTAAAATTAATAATAATGCATACAGTTTTAGTGTGAAGGTTTATGTGTCTTGGGACCACAAGGGTTTTGCTGCTAATACTGCAATTGTTTATGGCTTTAGGGATGAAATATATTGTATGAGAGTAAATATTTCTAATACATTTGTTTTCTATTGTATTTATTATTATAAAAATTATTGTTACTATTACCTGATACTTTTATAAACTATGGTTATTGTCAGTGTGCACTGTTACGCTATATATTTTCCACTATGTGGGCTTAATGTTAGGCAGTCAGTGACTTTCCTATTTATGCTTAATGATAATAAATGTGAACTGGATTCTGTAAATAATAAACAATCCATCATAACCACAATAATATTATAACCTGCATATATAGATGCCTCAGAGAGTGAGGGTAGCAGTATAAGCGACCCAAACCGATGATCTGAGCTGTTTTTATATGATAGTTTGGTTGTGGTAGAATTGATTAGTCTTGTGTATTGGTACAGTACGTATATTATAAATGCATAACTTGGTCCCATTAAAAACGTCAGAAGTTATTGGTTAATGCTATACAGACAGTTCTTTGCATTTACATTGTGTGTTTGGTCAATGTTAAACCATCACCTAAAGCCATAATATTTCATGTTTACATTTTTGGCACTGCAAGTTCATCCAATATGCTTATTCTGTTATTAAACTCTGTCATGTGAAGATGTGTTTTTGTAAATAATTAAGTGAAACTTTGCCTAGTCAGAAAGCAAAGTGCAGGAATTATGATTCTGACTTTATGGTCATTACTGCCAATAAATTAACTCTCAATTATCATGTCTGGTTTATTTATTTATGTTCTAAGACTCTTATTTTGATGTTCTTTATATATATCATACATTAGAGTTTTGTGGGGTGGAGATAAATTAAGTGTGATCTGCTGTGACATCACAGTCGTATATGTGGCTGCCTGAAGTGTACAAACGAGTAGACTCGCTCACTCGTTTTTGTTTTTTTGGGGTCAAGGACAAGTAAGGACAGTGGTGACAGGTATACAAACAGACAAGAGTCTTTGGGAATTTATACAGAACAGGAATCTACTTCAAGGAACAGTGGATGAGTTGAAAGAGAGAAAGACAGTTCGTAGTGTGGAAGAAAAATTCATTTTACTTATCTTATGTGCTTATGTGGGGGCATGAGAGATGATTTAGGGATGGGTCCATAGGATAAGACGTATGGATGACAAGGGGCCCTAATATACAAAGATTTGATTCTTGGGAGTGTGACATAGCAAAATGTGCTTATCTGACTCTTACCATGTGTGGAAAATTAGCGGCTGCTAGGAGATGCAACCTTGAAGGCTAGGGAGAGAGATATAAAGGTGGAAGAAACCCTTCCTTCTTGGTCACACTCTGTAGTGACCTGTGTTTCTGTATGACTGTCTGACCTTCTTTGCAAAGAATAAACTTATAAAAGACAGTTGACTGAGTTTGTTTCTCAAGCGACGAGAGTCATTTTGCCACGGCAGTAGAGAGAAGGGGTCATGGTAGATCCTGCAGAGGTCGAGGCCATAGAGAAGTCAGGGTACCAGGTGCTCCATTGTAAGTATAATGAGACCAAGGTAAGGGTGGTGGAGAAAGGAACCTCTATGGCATTGCAGATGGGCCAGAGAAGTGAGCTGAACAGGAGGTCTTGGAAGAGCTGAAGGGACTAATGTCCTGGGCCGAGATGGAGCAGGCGTCATGGGGTTAACTAGAATCATGAAGGACCAGGAGAGATGTAGCCAATTAGGATGTTGGAGTAAAGCCAGTATTCCAATATTCTAAGGACGTCTACCACAGAAAGCCAGAAGAGAAAACCCTTGAGTTGGGATGAATCTTTTGGAACATAGGGAGCACCAAAAGTCATTATTAATTTCAATTCTTAACTTTGAATGATTAAATTGACAAGTCATTTCTTCATTTTATTTTATTTTGTGTCTCTCCTAAAAGCTACGAGCCTAATGTCTATTTATTTATTAACACAAGATGCAGCTACAGAGAAAAAAGACAATTAGGAACAGCGGAGCTTGCTGTAAAAAGCTCCAACTTAACTTTATCGGCCCAAAGCAGATTTATAAAGGTCCTAGATAATGTAGTTTTCACAACTCACCTTTGAAAACTTTATGGCCCTGGTGAAAAAAACAGCATTTGTTTTGATGCTGGTTTAAGCTGGTCCTTTGCTGGTCATGTTGCTGGTGAAGGACCAGCATAAACCAGCAAAGGACCAGATTCAGCATCTCACAGTACCAGTTACTGTACAAAGAAGCAGCAGTGAGAATAATCAGGGTGGCATGGCTTTTTCTGCAACCACTATGAAGACCAGCCCTGCAGGTGAATGTCAAAAAAACATTTGAGACAAGCTTTACAGTGAGATGTAAATAGAAATGAGGATTGTTACTTAGCTCTGCATCAATATATTGTGCTGTTTTATTACCACTATGCACATATTTGAATAGAATAAAATAAAATAAAATAAATAAATGAACCATTAATACCCCAAACCTAATTCGTCCAGAGTTAAATGCAACTGCACATTTATCTGTTAAAAGTCACCAATGTCAAGCAGCACAACATTACAATAATTTTACATGCTGGACTAATTTTTAATGTGCAGTCTGGTTAAAAATGTTTAAAATAGCTTATTGAGTTAATTTTTTTCCAACTTCAGGATCGCCTGGAGCAATGTATATTGAACTGGACACCTGTCACTGAGGTCTGGTGCAATGTCTTCATTGGAAATGAGTAAGTCTGCAACACTGACTGCCACATACATGACATAAATACTGAACATTCTGATGAAGTAATAATGTATGAACAAGATCAATAAGAATCAAACACAATTTCTCTCACTGTGAGAGGTGTTTTATAATTACATCACTTTTATAAAGCACGAAACATAAATTGAACAAGCCAACTCAATAAACATCATTAAACTTGATAGAAGATTTCTAAAGACAAACCGTTATTCAAAAAACATTATTGTGAGCAATAACACATTGATAGGCAGGTGATAAATACCTGGGGTAACATTTTACAACATGAGCGCTTTGTCATGTCACTGGAATCAGTGTCTCCATTTATCCATTTAAGTGTTTTACCATAATACATTGTCTGGGATTTTATTGCTCTGTTTTATTTCCTCAGATAAGGTCTTGGTGCACTGCATACATGGTGTCAGCCACTCCTCTACACTTGTTCTGGCATACGTGACGATCCACCAAAACATGATGGTGGAGAATGCCATTGACCACATCACAGACATAAAATGGATTGGGCCCAACATGGGCTTTTTGAAACAGCTGAGAGTCCTCAATTCAGACCTCGTAAGGCAGCGGAATATACAACGAAGAAAGCAGTTGGACATACACTGCCCTCCAAAAGTTGGAAACACCCCTGGCAAAGTGTGGTTTTGGACAATATCAGCATAAATCCTTATTTTGGGGTGCAAATACATTAAAGTAACTTGACATTATCACTGAAGACCACCAATAATATTTTTTTTTATTTTGATTACATAATAATGGCAATACATACATGTCAAAGTCAGACATGCCCCTTTGCCAGCTGTGACGCCTGGTTACTGGTTTAAACTTGGCCCAGGTTTTTAAAAGAGTTTTGGGTCAGCACACCTTAATAGCTTCAACAATTGATTGCCAATTAAGTTTAGAATACAATGAATTTCGGCCCAGATTATGCAGAGCTGTAATAGCTGCTAATGTTGGATATTTTGATGAATCGAAAATGTAAGACTTTTCTATGTATATTCTGTTTACGTAAAAAAATATGTTTTCGTAGTTTGTGTTGTCCCTTATGAGTGCAAAATGATCACAAATTAAAAAGGATTCATGCCAATATTGTCCAAAACCCCACTTTTCTAGGGCGTTTCCAAACTTTTGGAGGGCAGTGTATATAAGAAAAACAAAGTGAAGCCTGTTCCAGAGCCATCATGTGTCAGTGTCACAGGTCCAGAAGAAGAACCTCAAGGAAAAACAAAGCTTTTGCTGTTAAAAAAGCATCTCCTTTAAAACCTGATCCACCTGAAGCAATACCTGGACAAATGTGCACTGGACCGGACACCTGCCACTGAGGTCTGGCCCAATGTCTTCATCGGAAATGAGTAAGTCTACAACACTTTGACTGTCACGTAAGTGACCATAAATTATACCAAACCATGTGATAAAGTAAAACTGTAATGCATCAGTATGGACAGGAATCAAACACAATGCAATGTAATTCTACATTTAAAGGGGTCATGAACTGAGGAACCAAAATTCCATTTGATATTGTGACATATAAGAGGTCATTGTACTATAAAAACATCCTGTATGTTTCAAAACTCAACAAGCTTATATTGAAGCCAGTCTACCAAAACAACAGGTTATGGAATGTGCCACTCTATGATGTAATAGTGTAGCTAAACACCGCCTCCGCAGAAGATCATCAGTGTTTGGATTAACTTTATTTTTAGTGAAGTTCTAGACCGCGTCAGTTAGAACTCTCCTTTGGTCCCTTCATTTAACTGTGGATTCGATTACAAACAAAGAACATTTTGACGTGGGATAAATCCTCTTTAGTGAAAGACTAATCTATATTGTTGTGTTCTTGTGCAGAGAGACAGCAAGGGACTGAGTCAAACTGAAGGAGATGGGTATTACCCACATCCTGAATGCTGCAGCAGTGAAGAAGAACTTGATGGTGTTGTTAGAAATGGCAAAAAAGAATGACCTATTAAGAAAGACCAATACAAGGGCAAAATATTACAAAGGAATGAACATCACTTACTGTGGCGTGCCTGTAATAGATGACCACTTGTTTGGCATCAGCAAGTACTTCTACCCAGCTGCAAAATTTATTCACAAGGCCCTGAGTAACCCACAGAGTAAGAGCTGATGTACACACAAACCATTTATTATCTATCATTCATCATCTGTCCGTTGTCCTACCATGACCAACTGTCCAGCAATAGTTTTTTTTGGATGTCTTTCTTTTTTCTAGATAAGGTGTTGGTGCACTGCACAGGTGGTGCCACACTTGTTCTGGCATATCTGATGATTCACCATGACATGACGGTGGAGGATGCCACTCACCATGTCATAAAGGTGAGACGCATCAGGCCCAACATGGGTTTCCTGAAGCAGCTGATAATCCTCAGTTCAAAGCTTCTAAGTCAGCGAAAACAGTTTAAAAGCAGACAGACACAGATAAAAAGCACAGATACATAAACTACATGAGCAAAATGAAAACAATTATTCAACAGTTACAAATACTTAAAGCCTTTGCATAGAAATTGTAATAAAAATAATATTAAAATGAACATTTTGCCTAAATTATATTCAAAGAGCTTTATTTATTGTTTCTGTTTCTCTAACTGTTTGTCATAACACTTAATTTAAAGCATGTGCATATGGGAATGCCTTTTCTGCTCTTTTCCGGAGTCCAGTTATTGATTTATAATAAAAGAAGGCGGCATCATGAATAGACCTCTTCAGGACCACAAGCAGTAATTTCTTAAAGAAAAAAAAGCTACTGTACATGCAGAAAAGCTAAAATGAGTCATTTGGGGCTTTATAATATTTATTTGATTTAAAGCTTTTGCTAGTTAACTTAGGGTCCATTAGAGAACAACTGCGATTTTGATACCCCAGCTTCAGAAGAATAAAAGTTCACACTTTGTGTAGTTATGCATTAAGCATTTAAAAAAAATTAATAGTACATTCCAGTAAGTGCCAGTAATACAATTTATTAAACAAAATGAGCATAGAACATAAATAATTACAAATAGAGGTACACAAATATGAACTGAAGTACATAAGTATGTCATAAAAAAGTTGTATAAAAATAAAGCATATATCTTTGTTATGCACTGCTATTAAAGCTCAAGATGAAGAACTAAAATGTGTTTTCTGTTCTTTTTTAAGAAGGAGAAAAATCTTCACGACCCTGTATACACACACTCTGTGAAGAAAAATACATAAAATAAGTTCAGGACATCTATCCTTAAAATTAAAGTCAGCATAAAACTGAAATTGTGACTTATTTTTCTTCCCTCTTCTTTAATGGTGGAAATGATTGGATTGTGTATGTACAGGTTCATCTCAATAAATTAGAATGTCATGGAAAAGTTCATTTATTTCATCAATTCAACCACTAATTGAAACTCGTGTATTAAATAAATTCAGTGCACACAGACTGAAGTAGTCTTTGGTTCCTTTAATTCTGATGATTTTGGCTCACATTTAACAAAAACCCACCAATTCACTATCTCAACAAATTAGAAAATGGTGACATGCCAATCAGCTAATCAACTCAAAACACCTGCAAAGGTTTCTTGAGCCTTCAAAATGGTCTCTCAGTTTGGTTCACTAGGCTACGCAATCATGGGGAAGACTGCAGATCTGACAGTTGTCCAGAAGACAATCATTGACACCCTTCACAAAAAAGGTAAGCCACAAACATTCATTGCCAAAGAAGCTGGCTGTTCACAGAGTGCTGTATCCAAGCATGTTAACAGAATTTTGAGTGGAAGGAAAAAGTGTGGAAGCAAAAGATGCACAACCAACCAAGAGACACAGCCTTGAAAGGCTTGACAAGCAAAATCGATTGAAGAATTTGGGTGAACTTCACAAGGAATGGACTGAGGCTGGGATCAAGGCATCAAGAGCCACCACACACAGACGTGTCAAGGAATTTGGCTACAGTTG
>JAHKKF010527275.1:0-18992 GCA_019740295.1 Labeo calbasu
AATTTGTGTTCTAAAGATGAACAAAGGTCTTACGGTCTTACAAAGTAATTAATGTCATTAATTACTCCCTCTAATGTCGTTTGGAACGACATTAGAGGGAGTAATTAATGACAGGATTTTCATTTTAGGTAAACTATCTCTTTAATAGATTAAAGAAAAAAAAAACTAAGCATTAGATGGTGTATAAAGCAAGAACTAGTTGTGTCACTCACAGAAAGAGTTGCAGAAGAGCGGTGGCTTTCCACCGATGAAGGTCTGGGCATCGGTTGATGTAGTTTCTTCTGCAGGGCTGGTAGGGGTGGTGATGGTGCCCTGTGGACCTTTTGGTATTTAAAAATTAGGTGTCAGCACATTGTGTGCGGATATGAACAAATGTAACAGACTTGATAATGTGCACTTTTCACCTCCACCAAATGTGTCTGCTTTTCTCTCTCCTGTTTCTCCCTCAGGGCTTCGTTCTCTTTCTCCTCCGCTTCTTTCCTCATTTTCTCAGCCTCTTTACGGCGCTCTTCGGATTGCCTGATCAACTCCTCATTTTTGGCCATTTGCTATAAAATAGGTGACAAAGGAAGCACAACGTGTGATTCTGTACCTTTCTTTCAATTTACGCTTTGTCCATTGTCTCACATTTGGTATTGCGCATGATGGTGACAGAATGTCCCCTACACAGATTTCACATTGGATTTAAGTTAAATTGAATGTGTTAACCAACAGAAAGCCAGAAATGCCACACTACTGACAATGGACATAGACCTTTTATGGCTATAAATGATTAGTTCAATACCAAAATAAAAATTTGCTGATAATTTACTCACACCCATGTCATCCAAGATGTTCATGTCTTTCTTTCCTCAGGTGAAAAGAGGTTTTTGAGGAAAGCATTCCAGGTTTTTTCTCCATATAGTGGACTTCAATGGGGGTTGAAGGCGCAAATTTCAGTTTTTTGGATAAAAAGTATATACATATTTATATTTTCTTTAAATGACCAAATGTAGAACCCGTTGAAGCTGCACTGATACTGCAGTTTGGACCTTCAACCTGTTGGCTCCCATAGAAGTCCACTATGTGGAGAAAAATCCTGGAATGTTTTCCTCAAAAACCTTAATTTCTTTTCTACTTACGAAAGAAAGACATGAACTTCTTGGATGATATTGGGACGAGTAAATTATCAGAACATTTTTATTCTGGAAATTAACAAATCCTTTAAATTTCAAGTTTCGCCAATGTGAGTGGCTGAATCTTTTTCCATCGCCAACCATTCAAAAGTAGCTGCTTGTTAGGGTTTATAAGGGAAAGCTTTTATCGTTTGGCATTTTTTGTGTCACGCTTGGTTGGGACACTGCATCGAAGCCTTTAGAGGATAGACTATTTCAAGCTTAACACACTCATGTGTTCAATCTGGGTCAAAACTAGTGCTTCAAAGTGAATACATCTTCCTCTCGGCAGGCCGTTTTTGGGATTCGCATGATATGAGTGCAAAACAAGAAACCTCTTTTTCTTTCTGACGCTTCCGTTCTTGCTCTTCCTCGTACTCCCTTTGGATCCGAGCTCGCTGTTCGGCCAGCCGCCTCTCTTCTTTCTCTTCCTCGAGCTTTTGCCGCTCTCTCTCTTCAGCCTCCTTTCTTCTCTTTTCTTCGATCTGTTTATCCCAAAGATGATGACAAAATGAGACGGCAGGCCAAAAGCACAGATAGCAGAATTCAAAGGTAACAATGTCCATACCTGTTGTTTCAAACAATCCTTGTACTTTTCCTGATCATGGAGCTGCTGTGGAGTGGGCAGTTCATTAAAAAGGTTACCCCGGGCTTGCACAGACGGCTGAGAAGAGCAAAAACCTGCAGGCTCTACGGGGGCAGAAAAGATTTGGATGGATTGCATGCAAAGGTCTTTTATTTTTAGCTTCCAAATGCTAAATGCTGGTTTGATGATAGTATCCACAATCAAAGTCAGAGGGTTCATATCTATCCATCTATCTATCCATCTATCTATCAGATAGATGTTTATGTTTTGAATATACGTACCATCATGGACCAATTTTATGTTTTAAATATACATACCATCATGGACCACTGGCTAATAACCTGTTCTAAGTGCATGTGCAATTCTGTGGCCACAGTACTTGATGCATGAGGTAAAGTTTCTGTCACCTGTTCTATAAGTCACTGGAATCCGGGCTACTCTGCCTCCGGAATCATAAGCTTCCACGTTTGTTTTATGCATTTGTTTCAAATCACCTGGAAACACAAAGACATGACATTACTATAATGTATACCAGAAACTTTCAGTAGCAGTTTGATGATAAAAACAAAGACTGAATACATTTTTGTTTTCAATCCAAAATCTGTGAACCAATTGAGACCACAGAGCAGTGACATGGGTTTTTTTTTTGGAAAGAAATTAATATTTGTATGCAGAAATGGCACATTAAATTGCTTAAAAGGGACTGTAAAGACATTTATAAAATTAAAAACAATTAAGAAAAAACGGTTTCTACAAAAAACATTAAGAAACAAGTGTTTTAAACACTGATAATAAGAAATATTTTTTGAGCTTTAAATCAGTACATCAGGATGATTTCTGAAGGATCATGTGACACTGAAGACTGGAGTAATGATGCTGAAAATTCAGCTTTGCAACCACAGCAATAAATTATATTAAAAAAAAAAAAAAAAAAACTATATACACACTACCAGCTTTTTAATATTTTTTAAAGAATTCTCTTCTGCTTACCATGCCTGCATTTATTTTATTTATTTATTTTAAAAGCAGTAATATTGTGAAATATTTTTACTATTTAAAATAACTGTTTTCTAATTGAATATAATTTGAATTTTAAAATGTAATTTGTTCCTGTGATAAAAACTAATTTTCAGCGCCATTACTCCAGTCTTCAGCATCACATGATCTTTCAGAAATCATTCTAATATGCTGATTTGCTGTTCAAGAAACATTATTATTATTATTATTATTATTATTTCTATTATCATCATCATCATCATCATCATAATCATCATCAATACTTAAAACAATTGAGTTTTTTTTTTCAGGATTCAATAGAAAGATCCAAAGATTAGCATTTATCTCAAATAAAAAGCTTTTGTAACACTATACCATTTAAATTCTTGGAGTCAGTATTTATTTATTTATTTGTTTATTTATTATATTTATTTAATTAGGGAAATAAATGATAGAAATTAATACTTTTATTTAGCAAGGATGCTTTAAATTTATCGAAAGTGATAAAAACATTTATAATGCTACTAATAATTTCTATTTCAGATAAATGCTGTTCTTTTGAACTTTCTACTCAAAGAAACCTGAAAAAAAAATTCTACTAATAAATGTTTTTTGAGCAGCAAATCAGAATATTAGAATGATTTCTGGAGGATCATGTGACTGGAGTAATGATGCTAAAAATTCAGCTTTGAAATCAAAGAAATAAATTACATGTTAAAATATATATACAAAAAAAGCAGTTGTTTTAAATAGTAAAAATATGTCAAAATTGTTCTGTTTTTGCTGTACTTCAGATCAAATAAATGCAATCATGGTGAGCAGAAGAGACTTGCAGTATGTTACATCATTTTGCATATCTTTTGTATTTGCATTTATCCAATTAGCATTTTAATAAAATGCATACAGTACTGCCCTGAAGAAACTAAATAACAAGCATTTGACAATTAGTAGTTTAATTTGTACTTGTATATTAAACTACATGAGCATTCTGAGACTTTTTTTCCTCACTATCAGAAATCCCATTATTATTCATTCACCTTTTTTTGATTTCCAAGACCATAGGAACACTAAAACATATACATTTCTGTGTCAAGTGTAAAATAACTCAATCAGGGCTGTACTACCTAAATAATCCTTTATTTTAATTGATTAATATCTTGGAGATTTCGCCAAGGTTTTCAGATTGCACTAATGAAAGCCTTATTAAACTGCAGTGATTGCAGCTGACTGTGGACGGAGTTGACTGAGGTGTAAACTTTGTATGCGTACTGATGAGGTTTCCATGATCATCTCTAAGAGGGGCTCCTCCTCCTGCTCTTCCCCAGGGCTCGTAGGCCTTCATCTCAGCCTCTATTTTAGCATCGTACAGCTCTTTTTCCACCTTCTCGCGATGCCGCCTCTGCTGTCGTTCTTGAATCTGCGCACCACAGTTTAGACAATTAGGCATTGTTCAAACTGCACATCATCTGATTTGTTTTTCAAATCCCAAATGAAAAACAGAAACAAGTGTAAATCTGACACATTTCCACAAATCAAATCTGAATTATTCATGAGTTTTTTTGCCGTTCAAACTACAAACAACTAAACAGAAGAAAAAAATAGCTTGTTTCTGCCTGCCTGAAAAAAACTCAATGTCAGAGTACGTATCAAAGTAGTATTACTCAACATGTGGTAATAAGTACACTTAGAGGAGGAAAGTTCAAACTTTTAGTTCACCACTTTAAACTAACCCTAATATGCTTTGAGATTCCCTTCACCAGATTCCTCTCAGATCTCTTCCTGTCAGACTGCTGAAGTTCTTGGTAAACTCAACGCGGATTAGCATTCAAGGCCATCTGTCTTCAAAACCCTTCACTGCACTATTTTAGACTCAATGATCTTGCAACCAGGCAGTTAAACAAACATCTTTCTAGCTATATATCTTTCAGCATCAAAGTTCCCCTGAGGAAATCAAGAAGGATAATGCAATTTGTCCTCCCTAAGTCCTTCATCTGTGTCCACAGCCATTACGATATGAAGATATCATCTGACATCCCACTGAGCTGAACCTAAACCTGCGGCCAAATCAAGCAAATCGCTTCATAAAATTAATGCTTTGCAACAGTATATCACCACTTTCCATTAATAGGGTACGTTTTGATGTCCCACTACATTTTTAAAAGCATTAGAGGCACAAAATGTTTGTTTTGCTTTATAGAGAAAACTGATACAGTACCATTTAAAAGTTTGGGGTCAGTAACTTTTTTTTTTTATCCCTTTGTTCAGCAAGAATGCATTAAACTGATCAAAAGTGACATTTACGGGGTTCATACAAGTGCTTGAAGTACTTGAATTTAACTTTTTCAAATTTAAGGCTTGGAAAACTCTTGAAAACAACATTTCTGAAGAGGTACTTGAAAAGTGCTTGAATTATTAAAAGACAGTGTATCTATGAAATGAGTGTTGAATTTTTTTTCAGTAAACATCTTTTCACAGAAAATTCACCAATTCAAAAAAAAACATACTTTTTTGCTTATTTTAGTCAATGCCGGAAAACTAGCGAGCTAAGCCAGTAGTAGTACTGGGAGTGTCGTTTAAACATGGCTAAAGATGCAAAAAAAGGAACAGACAAACCTAATCAATTGAGTGAGTCATTTATGCTGGAACTACTTCGATTGATTCAAACTCGTGACTTTGATCATTTAGTACAAGTGATTCACTAGCCAAAACCAGATCAAATTAAAAGAGCCATTCAATTTCGAATTTCGACGTCGCTTGTAATGATTTTAAAAAGCACATATAGTGATGGGTGAAATGGAGCTTTTTGAAACTCAGAATCAGTTAAATTATTGCGGTTTCAAGGCACTCCATTCGAATCGCAAATCATTTGATTCAGATCGGGCCATCAAATCGCATATCACAAAACATTTGATTAAGATCAGGACTTCAGTGCGGGTTTGTGAATCTTTGTTCAGATCGGAACTTCGAGCACAGATTGCAGCACAGATTGCTTAATTCAGGTTGGGAATTCAGTGTGCATATCGCAAATCATTTGACTTAGATTGGAACTTTGTTGCGGGTTTGTTAATCTTTATTCAGATCGGAACTTCGGAGCATGAATCGTTTTGTTCAAATTGGGAATTTGGAGTGCATATTGCAAATCATTTGATTTAGATCGGAACTTTGGAGCGTGTTCGTGAATCATTTCAGATCGGAACTTTGAAGCACAAATGGTTTAATTCAGATTGGTAATTCGGAGTGCATATTGCAAATCATTTGATTTAGATCGAGACTTCAGAGCGTGTTCGTGAATCATCATTTCAGATCGGAACTTCGAAGCACAAATGGTTTCATTCAGATTGGGAATTTGGAGTGCATACTGCAAATCATTTGATTTAGATCGGAACTTCGGAGCGTGTTCGTGAATCATCATTTCAGATCGGAACTTCGAAGCACAAATGGTTTAATTCAGATTGGGAATTCGGAGTGCATATCACAAATCATTTGATTTAGATCGGACCTTCGGAGTGTGTTCGTGAATCATCATTTCAGATCGGAACTTCGAAGCACAAATCGTTTCATTCAGACTGGGAATTCGGAGTGCATATTGCAAATCATTTGATTTAGATTGGAACTTCGGAGCGTGTTCGTGAATCATCATTTCAGATCGGAACTTCGAAGCACAAATCGTTTCATTCAGATCAGGATTTCAGAGTGCACAGCGCAAATCATTTGATTGCGATTGGAATTTTGGAGCAGGTTCGTGAATTATTTTGCAAATTGAATGATTCAGATCCGCACTCTGAGTCGTGATCTGAAATGATGGCTCGCGAATCATTATTTACGAACTGCATCTATTTTTATTTTAAAAATTTGGAAGCCATTGTTTGATAAGTTAGATCTCTGTTTGAAAAAAAAAAGTAGTGCTGGAAAAGTCATTGAAAGTCCTGGAATTTCATTTTACAGTGTCTGTGCGAATCCTGCATTTATGAGTATAGACATTTGGATGTTACAAAAGATTTCTATTTCAAATAAATGCCGTTTTTTTAACTTTCTATTCAAAGACCCTTGAAAAAAGTAATCAACAATATCAAAAATATTAAACAGCACAACTGTTTTTAACATTGAAAATAATAAGAAATGCTTGGTTAACACCAAAAATGGTTTCTAAAGGATCATGTGAAACTAAAGACTGATGCAATGCCAGATAAAAATTCAGCTTTGCCATCACACAAAAAAACTATATATTTTTAATTGCTCTTTAAATGTTAAATTGTAATTAAAATATTTCACAATAGTAGTAAATTTTCTGATAAATAAATGCAGCACTGCATAACAGACTTCTTTTAAAAATATCTTACCAACCTCAAACATTTGAACAGTACTGTACACTCAGTGAACTTTTATATACATAACTTACAATGGCATTAGGCTAAATAATAACACTATAATTTATGTTTTCTCTTTCATTATTCCATTTCATTGAATTAATGAATGTTTCATAACAGTACAAAGCACTTGATGAACCAAATGTAAAAAATGTAGGATACAGAAAATGTATGAAAGAAAGAAAGAAAGAAAGAAAGAAAAAGAAAGAAAGAAAGAAAGAAAGAAAGAAAGAAAGAAAGAAAGAAAGAAAGAAATATATATATCCTCATTAAAATAAGCTTAATTTTCTTTCTTTTCTTTCTTGGCTAAATATTAACAGAAAATGTTTTTAAATTGCCATGAAAGTGTCATTATACAAAAAACATCCTAATGGTCCTAACACATCCCTAGATATTTTTGCTTGATTATTATTATTATTATTATTATTATTATTATTATATAAATATATAATATAATTATATTATAATTACTATATGTATTTACAATCACTATAAGATTTAAATATTAGAAACATCTACAGTATTATTCAATTATTTAATTTTTATTAATATTATATTAAAAAGTGTCTGGTTTTAATGTGTCTGTATCATCACTTCTTAAATGATTACATGATTTTGGCCCAATATCTGAGGTTTTGACATGATAATTCTGACATAATCTGTTAATATTCAACTCATTGTAGTAATAAAGCTGTTAATTAAAAATGTTAATTAATACATTTTTGGAGATTAAAATGTAAAGCTGTTACCCTGTTACTGCACCTTTCCATGAATTAAATTAAAGTCATTTACACCCTTTCTACAGCATAATAATTAATCTCATAACACAAATTTATTATGAGAGTACCTGCTGCTTAAGGGCTTCCTGATAGCTAACAGCACTTTCCTTGGGCTGCTGCAGCCTCTCAGGAGAAAAGAACGCCGGTCCTGGTGGTACACCTCCAGCATGGCTGATCGCTCTATGGAGAAACAGAAATGAACATTATGCTATTCTGTTGTACTCTGAATAAATGTGCCCTCTACTGGTACCTGTTGTCATTTCAATATGTATTGTTTTAAATGAGGTGCAACTAAATGACAGTTCTGACTCTGACTGAACAAGCCACATGCGAGCGCACTGTAAAATGTGACTGACTAAACTCTTAAGTTAAATAACTGTAATTTTGTACGAAAACACATGCTTACTGCATGAGGCTTCCAGAGGGAGGCTGCAGATTGGACCACTGTGCTTCTGGAGAGACATGTGCCTGCTGACCCACTGCTGGTCCATCTAACACAAACAATAGAAACAAATCACATTAAACATGCAATCAACAGCTACATAATCATAAAACAGTAGCGTGTTAACCATGACATACATTTGATAGTTACAAATGATATACATGGCTATGCGAAAGCAAAAATAGACTACTTACAATAGGCCAGATTGGGGTCTAGAGGATTTCTGGCTCCATAATAAAAATATGCATTATCATAAGGAGTTTGATAGGAGTCAGTGAGGGAGGGACCCAATGGAGGGCGCACACCTGTAATTCTGACATCAGAGAACCGACATTTCATTAATCATCTATAAAATCCTGTGTATAGTATTATTAAGACATGTTGTTTTAGTATACACGTATAGATTTCAGTACAACTGTTATTTTTGTGCAAAATCTAAAATCTTGAGAACTCAAAATCTAATATAAACCTTGGGGCAACTATCTCCCCCAGGGTTCTTGAGAGGCTCCTGTGATTGTCTTCAGTATTAGAGGTGGTATCGTTGGCCCCAAACCCTGCTCCAGCCTCCAGTCCAAGACCTGATGTGTTAGCCAGCCGGCTTAAAACAGTGCTGTGGTCTTGAGATGGAGACTGGAAAGCAACACGGGGTCTCTCAGGGGGTGCTGTCTCTTTTTGAGGTCTTTCTTCTTTGAGGCGCCTGGCTGAGTCAGCCCTGAACTCCTCCAGACCCAGGCCGGGGCGGTAGGGTGCATCCCTTCTCCTGCCCTCGTGTTCCCGGGTCACGGCACCGAATTGTTTGATTCGGTCTGGCTGTGGGAAACAAGATGAGATGACTGTAAATAGGTAGCACAGCAGGTGTTGCACAGGTATGGCTACAGTAAAAATGCGTGTCAAAGTCCAGGCTATTGGGTCAGTCTCAACAAGCATCTTCTTGTATGCTATATTACAAGTCTTTTAAAGAGATAGCTACCCCAAAAATGAAATTTCTGTCATTAATTACTCACCCTTTTGTTTCAAACACAAAAAAACTTTGAAAAGTTTTTTTAGATTTTTTTTCTTTGTGCACAAAAAGTAATCTCGTAGGTTCATAAAATTAAGGTTGAACCACTGATGTCACAGAGACTATTTTTATGATGTCCTTACTACCTTTCTGGGCCTTGAACATGTTAGTTGTGTAGCTCTCGGATTTTATAAAAAAAAATCTTGATTTGTGTTCTGAAGATGAACAAAGATCTTATGGGTTTGAATCTGAATTAAATGATTTGCGAACCTGCACTGATGTCTGGATCTGAGTCAAATGATTTGCGATCCGCGCTCCGAAGTTCCGATCTAAATCAAATGATTTACAATACACGCTTCAAGTCCCGATCTGAATCAAATGATTCACGATATGCGAAGTTTCAATCTAAATTGCATGATCTACAATACGTGATCTGATTGGAGTGCTACGAAACAGTGAATAATTTTGTGCAATCAATGCTCTGAAGTCCCGAACTGAATCAAATGATTTGTGAACATGCACCAATGTCTGGATCTGAATCAAATGATTCGGAAACCCGCTCCGAATTCCTGATCTAAATCAAATGATTCATGATACGCGATCTGAATCAAATGATTCGCAATACGTGATCCGATTGGAGCGCTACAAAAAAAAGTGATTCATTTTGCACGATCAACGCTCTGAAGTCCCGAACTGAATCATATGATTCGCAAACCTGCACCGAAGTCTGGATCTGAATCAAATGATTTGTGAACTCGTTTAGAAGTTTACATTTAAATCAAATGATTCGCAATACGCTATCTGAAATCCTGATCTGAATCAAATGATTCATAATACATAATCCGATTGGAGCGTTACGAAAAAGTGAATCATTTTGCGCGCTCAATGCTCTGAAGTCCCGAACTGAATCATATGATTCGCAAACCTGCACCGAAGTTCCGATCTGAATTAATTGATTTGCAATCCGCACTTTTAAGTTTCAATCTAAATCAAATGATTCACAATATGCGCTCCAAGACCCGATCTGAATCAAATGATTTGTGAACTCACTCAGAAGTTCCGATTTAAATCACACGATTCGCAATACGCAATCTGAAGTCTCGATCTGAATCAAAATATTCACACTACGTGATCCGAATGAAGCACTACGAAAAAGTAAATTATTTTGCACGCTCCACGCTCTGAAGTTCCGAACTGAATCATATGATTCGCAAACCTGCACCAAAGTTCTGATCCGAATCAAATGATTTGCAATCCGCACTTTTAAGTTCCAATCTAAATCAAATGATTCACAATATGCGCTCCAAGTCCCGATCTGAATCAAATGATTTGTGATATGCGAAGTTCCAATTAAAATCAAATGATTCATGATACACGATCTAAAGTCCCGATCTTAATTGGAGCGCTATGAAAAAGTGAATCATTTTTACATGATCAACGCTCTGAAGTCCCGAACTAAATAAAATGATTTGCAAACCTGCATGATACTTAATTTTATAATACTTAATTTTTTTCTTATTCTTTAAATTGAATTTAGAAACCATATAATGTCTAAATATAAAACCATGAATATTCAAAGACTAAAAACCTAAGAACATTTACCTTTTTTTCTGGATCAACAGCGCCTGTTGCAGCCACTCTCAACTCTAGCTCCTTCTCTCTGTAAAATTGAGTTTAGATGTTCAAGTGAATATTTGAGCCCTTAAAGGTTTTAATTCAAATACCTACAATCAGCATATCAAATTCTTAATGTTTCTCACTTCCTTTTGTTCTTCTGTTGTTCGGCTATTTGCTGAAGCAGCTCCAGTCTGTAGAGTTCCTTCCTCCTCTGAGAGGCCTCATCCCCTTCAGACGCACCTAAATAACCAGGCACAGGTCAGAAATTACACGCATTTACACTCTACATACTGTTTGTTGTGACCAAACACTCGTTGTCTTACCAATCATGAGTCCTGTAGCAAACTCAGTCATGTTCTGCTCGTTGACAGATCTGCTTTGTGCTGGAGTCAGTGCTTGTAGACTACATCAAAAATCAAACAAAGGAACAAAAAACTCCATCCAGTGTCTTACACTAAACACACCCTGATCTCTGCAGCCCCGGCCAAACTATTACATCACATATACAGTGAATTAAAGAGCCTGGCTGCAGAGCAATCATGAGTCTCCCCATCAACACCAATCAATACAATCCCACTGAAAGAATGGACAATAAATCCAGCCGATTCACCAAAATCAGCATTTCCTGTCTCTGTATTGTTAGAAACCCTCAGGTAAACCCTACCACAAAATCTTACAAAAGACATGAAATCTGAAAACCATCACGTCTTTCATTTTTTTTTCCCACCAAAGGCGGACTCAAAAGTTAGCAAATTGATAGGAGGGTTTATAAATACAGACATCTTGTGCTAGAGTAATTGCCACTTCAGCCATTTGATTCACTGCAGTTTTATTTTCAGTGAAAGACTGCCTTTAAACCCCAATTACTCTAATTGCAGATCAGTACTTGAGTTGAAGTGCTGTTAGGGTCTGTCTTTTCTCCTGACAGCTGTCTGCATTAACTGTCTCTAGTAGGAAAGACGTCAGATTTAACTGAGATTACAGTCTGTGCAACCCTTTTACTTTCTACATTTGCTTATATTTGGCTCTTCATTTCTTCAAGTTATTTTTATTTGAATGTTGCTATGGTGACGATCATTTTTCACAGATATGGTCGGTTTGGTTGAGGTTGTTAATTTCACGTCCTCTACAAGAAGTTGTGAAAAACACCATCTGCAAATGTTGCTTTTTGATATTATTGCAAAAACATATTTAAGCCTTTTCCCTGCTTAAAGCATCTTCTTTCCATTTACATATTATATTGCACTACAATACAATTTTATATATTAAACTTTGGTGTCATTTTTCTTTTTTTTGTTCTGGAAAAAAAACTGATATTTGTATTTTGGAAAGACGCATTAAATTTACCAAAACTGACAGTAAAGAATGATTTCCAAAGGATTGTGTGATACTGGATTAATGGCTTACAATTCTGACTTTTTTTCTCAGAATTACGCAATATAAACTCACAATTGCGAGAAAAAGTCAGAACTGCGAGATAAAAACTCACAAATGTGGCTTTTTTCCTCGCAAATGCGAGTTTGTATCTCATAATTGTGACTTTTTTCTCAAAATACGTTTAAGTACTGAGTCATATTAATTTTATCTCGCAATTGCATGTTATAAAGTCCAGAACTTCTGAGAAAAATGAAAATTTTAAGTTTTAACTGAGTTTGAATTGAGTTGCGACTATTTCTCTGCAAGTTTGTCTTACAATTCTGACTTTGTAACTTGCAATTGCAAGATTATACATGCAATTTGAGAAAAAAAGTCATATTTGCAAATCTATATCTCACAATTGCATGTTATATAGTCAGAATTATGATAGAAATCTGCAATTCCGAGAGAAAAGTCAGAATTGAGTTGTATTGCAAGTTTATCACGCAATTCTGAGAAAAAAGTAAAATTTGCGAGTTTATATCTCGCAATTCTGACTATAACTTGCAACAGAGTTTATCATGAAATTGCGAAAAAAAAGTCAGATTTACAAATTTTTATCTCGCATGTTATAAAGTCAGAATTGAGAGATATAAACCTGCAATTCTGAGAAAAAAGTCAGAATTGCAAATGTATGCATTGCAATTCTGACTTAACTCGCAACTGCAACTTGATCACGCAATTCTGAGAATAAAAGTATTCAACCGCGAGTTTGTGAGTTGCAACTGTTTCTCAGAACTGCAAGTTCGTCTTGCAATTCTGACTTATTATAAAGTCAGAATTGTGAGATAAAATCTGCAATTCTGAGAAAAAAAACTCAGAATTGCACATGTATGCATTGCAATTCTGAGAATAAAAGTATGATTTGCGAGTTTATATCTCACAATTCTGAGGGGGGAAAAAAAGCAAAAAAAAAAAACCCAGCAGAATTGTGAGATAAAAAGTTGCAGTTACATTTTTAAATTTTGTATTCAGTGGCAGAAACAGGCTTCTATAAATATCTGACTGCACAACGCCGCAGAATTATGCTTTCCAGGCTAATTTATGATAAAAATGCATAAAACTAACCAAATAATTATTACCAATATACAACCTAAATTATATTACCACTCTGCACATTTTTTTTTCTTCACATCTGACTGCAGCTTGCACTTATTTATAGTAAAATGTGTTGTAATCTGTGTAAAAATGTCTCTGAAAACATAAATAAACCAAAATTATTTTAGGTTACACTATTTTAAAGTGTCCTTGTTACAGTATAATTATACATTTAAGTACTGAGTAATATTAACTAGCTACATGTACTTAATATATGGTTAGGTTTAAGATTATGGTTTGTCTTAGGGTTACTTGATTGTAATTATGCATAAGTAATTGTTATTAGAACAGTAAGTACATATCATATGTAACAAGGACACCTTAAAATAAAGTTTCAAAATGCAGTTGTATTCCAGAAAACCTAGTCAATGGATATGCACAGGGCTGAATTACATAGATGTATAATTTTGTACATGACATGCACTCATATTGTTTGTTTATTTGTTTGTTTGTGTTTGATGCCATGCCAGCTTCTGTGGCTATTTTCATGGTGAGAAAAATTTTCATCTACATTGTATCAGGTTTTTACTATTTATTTTCACTCAAAAACTGTATTCGGCGTAACTCTGGTAAAATTCTGTTTAAATTATTTTAAAAGTTTAACCGTTGTTTTCTGTTTTCTTACAGAATTAAAACCAACACAATCTAATAAAACATGCTTTAGGGATAATGTGTGTTGGCTGAGAAAACACGTTGGAGAATCTTCTTCTGTTCTGCAGTGGACATGTGCTTATAATCCGTGCCAGTCCATAGAGTTTTCATCCAGAGTTCCATATAGGCCTAATTATAACCTATACATTTGACTGGAGACACAAGTCCCTCAAGAGAATATTATTCTTATTATGTTTCCTCAAATTGGACCACATAAACTTCTGAGTGCCACCAGAATAAAGAAGAACCAATAGAGTGAACACGTATAGAGATGCACCTGTGAGAGCTGTTGTCATGTTTTCCTCCTCTCCGGGTTTTGCCTGCGTCTTCCTGTACATTTCTGTGCCTCTCCTTTTCTAGGAGCTCTAGCTCCTCATCAGAACTGCTGTGCTCTCGGTGAGGGCCTCCCCAGCGATCTGGCGTCTCTACCCGGTGCCTCCGTGGCCTTGATACCTTAGGCACTCCGGAAATGGGCTCGGTTAGAGTAGCAACATCCCTTTTTGAGAACACAGTGTTCTCCGGGCTCTGACTGGCCCTTTGCGCTTGTACCTCTAGAGAACCAGCAGGGTACTTTGGAGTAATAGAGCCAAAACGATCTCTCTCCAGGGCCTGACAGAAACATGAACAACATATGCTGAGGACTCAAGTCTACAGAGATTTAAAAGAACAGTTCACCCAAAAAAAATGAAAATGTTCTGAAAATTTTTGGAGGAAGCAATTTTATGGATAGAGACTTAGACTTATTTGTTTCTTACAAATACACAGCTTCTCATTTCACAAGATGTTAACTGATGGACAGGAGTTGTGTGGGTTACTTATGGATTTTTGTGATGTTTTTATCAGCTGTTTGGACTCTCATTCTGACGGCACCCATTCACTACAGAGGATCCATTAGTGAGCAAGTGATGTAATGCTACATTTCTCCAAATCTGATGAAGAATCAAACTCATCTCATCTTGGATGGTTTGAGGTTTAATAACCTGTCTGCAAATTTCATTTTTGGGTGAACTATTCTATGAAAAAATATCAATAAAGATATTTGTGAAGGTCACTTATTTCTAGTGTTGATGCAAAGGTCATATATCAACAAAATGAATGTCGTTTTTCATTCAAACCTGCAGGGTAGCTGAAGTTTTCTCTGTTTTATGTGCTCGCTCTTGCCCTCTGAGAAACATATTATATTCCTTTTTCCTCTCGTCCTGCAGTTTCTCCTGAGTAGAATCATAAAACTATTAATACAACAAAACATAAAACATTTCTATGGTAATACTAAACAGGTATTCATAGCAAAAGACCTCTTTATGTTTGTGCGAATCTCAAATTTCAAATGTGTACGCAAAACAGATCTGCAGTCCAGCTGTAAACTGGTTGCCACTAGATATCTTATCTAGTCAGAGTAAGCAAATCATTTTTCATGTCACTGAGGGCTTGAGAAAGACTAAAGGGTGGGTATTTGTGCAACGGATTGAACCAGGTCATGGCACGAAATGCGTAATTTGCTCTAGTGATGCCTACGTTTAGATAGACAGCAATACATACATACCTTCGCTGATCTCCGTTCTTTTATGGGGAGAGACAGCATGTGGGACTGTGGAAGTGGATCAGCAATAATTTGACTTTTTCTCTAAGGAAGAAATAAAGCTTTCATGAATTTCTTTTATTAAAACAAATACATTATTTAAAATACACACTGCCAGTCAAAAGTTTTTGAACAGCAAGATTTTTATTGTTTTTAAAAATGTCTAAATGCCTGCATTTATTTGATCCAAAGTGCAGCAAAAACAGTAATTTTTTAAAATATTTTTTAAATAACTGCTTTCTATTTTAATATATTTTAAAATGTAATTTATTCCTATGAT
Organism: Labeo calbasu; assembly: GCA_019740295.1. Lineage (NCBI taxonomy): Eukaryota > Metazoa > Chordata > Actinopteri > Cypriniformes > Cyprinidae > Labeo > Labeo calbasu. The sequence goes on from JAHKKF010527275.1 coordinate 15,966, forward strand.
TTCAATGCTGAATTTTAGCATCATTACTCCAGTCACATGATCCTTCAGAAATCATTCTAATATTCTGATTTGCTGCTCAAAAAACATTTATTATATTGAAAACAGCTGAGTAGACTTTTTTCAGGTTTCTTTAATGAATAGAAAGCTCAGAAGAACAGAACTGATCTGAAATAGAAATATTTTGTAACATTATAAATGTCTTTATCATCACTGTTGATTAATTTAAAGCATCCTTGCTAAATAAAATAATTAATTTCTATCATTTCTTTTCCAAAAACAGAAAAGAAATAGAAAAATATGAATGGAAAATTAAAATGGTATAGTGTAAAATGTTACAAAAGCTTTTTATTTCAGATAAATGCTGATCTGTGGATTTTTCTATTCAGAGAATCCTGAAAAAAAAAGATCCTCAACTGTTTTAAATATTGCTAATAATAATAATAATAATAATTTCTTAAACAGCAAATAAGCATATTAGAAAGATTTCTGAAGGATCATGTGACACTGAAGACTGGAGTAATGATTCTCAAAATGTAGCTTTGATCATTCTAATAAATTACATTTTAAAATATATATTCAAATAGAAACAGTTATTTTAAATAGTAAAAATATTTCACAATTTTACTGTTTTTGCTGTAAAAACAAATGCAGGCTTGGTGAGCAGAAGAGACTTTAAAAAAACATTTAAATTTTCTGTTCAAAAACTTTTGACTGGTATTGTATATTTCACATATTTATTCAAATATAGTATCAGAGGAGCATAGTGTACCTCAGACATAAAGCGACGATAATCAAGACGTAGTTCTTGCTGTAACTTCTGCTTTTTTCTTTCATATTCCTCTCCAAGAGGTAAACTGAGGCCAAAACTATCTTCTGTAAACAAGACAACAATATGAAACATCTCCAATGGTATTTTAAATAAGGTAGAAAGAACAAACACTCATTTTAAAGTATAATACTCAATATGAAGTATCGAATTTGCCTGAAGTATATTGAAATATAACCTGCCTTTGGTCTGTTTGGGTTGTGAAGGTTGCGTTTTGTTAGCAGGTTTGATGTTCTCCTTATTACCAAAACTTGTCTATAAAAGAAGGTCAAGTTACCAAACGATGACTTGGAGCATAAATAGACATACAAATGTACGTTTAAACACCATCAAGCAGCGTTATTTTTATTAGAAAGTAAGCTTACCTTCATTTCCATGTAAGGTGCTTCTTCTGTGTTCGCCTTTCTCTCCTCCATAAAGTTGCTGATGTTGACATTCATATTCTCCCAAACCAGAATCAGCGGCTAATAACAAGCTCTGGACAGGAAAGAATCCCTTATCAGATGAAGCTCTTATCAATAACACAAGATATGCTGCTCTCTGAGCATGGAAATGAAGAAAGACTTTGTTTAGAGGAGGAGGATATGGAGAGGATGGGGAGTGCAGACGCTGCAAACGCAGAGGTTGTTAGGCAACAACTCAACACAACATATGCGCCTCAACCTCCCACACTTAAGACAATGGCTGTGTCCCAAAATCTAGTGATTAGCCGATCGAAGACAGCAATTTGAGCTGCATTCTGAATCAATAATAGTAAACAAATGAAACCGGCGCGATTGATACCAACCATTTGCCTGTATTTGTTAAAATTCTTGCCTGTCCAGGGTTTGAGCCGACTTTCGTTTACCTAATTAAAACTTTTACCTCACCGTCAACCAAACTGGAATGTAACAATACCTTTGCTGCATCTTACGTGGAACTAGTGCTACTAACTAACATAAACCATTCAAAAGTTGTTCTCACAGCTGACTATAATATATCTTTCAAAATAAAAGTCCTGACTGCCCTTTCGAAAATGACAATGGTAACCATAGCTTCCGCTACATAAACATTTTTTAAAGGAGGAAAAATATCAAACGCTATCCACATATTTGGTGTAGTTTGGTGCATCAAAAGCTAAACATTGCTAGACTTTGAATAGATGAGATCCATGCATGTGAACTGCTCATGCAGAACAACAAAAAAGTTTACTTGTGTGTTTAAGTAAGTAATGTAATTGCAAAACTGCACAGAAGTAATATACATGCAAATCCATTCAAATGCTAATTAGAAATTAGTGTACCATATGTGGCCAGAGAGCCTGTACTGAAAATATGCTATGCTTGGTTCAGTCCAGCAGATGGCACAAACAAATGTCTGATTGTACACAAGCACTAATCAGGTTGCAAGCAGCCACGTGAACATCTATTGATGGCCAAGCAGATGCAAAGCAGTTTCCGTTGAAATGAGTGTGATATGAGATTAAATATCATGTCTGTTTTAATGTTGATGTGTTGATTTGTCTTTATCTTGAATTGTGACATCAAAGTGCTATTAGGATATTTCCTAATACGTCATATAAAACGCTTAATAGCAGAAAATGTTCCAGGTGAAGCTCTAAAACAGGTGTAATTGAAGTGTAACTTAAAAAATCGATTACAGATATGGTCTAACATTAAAAGAACAACAAGCAGACATACACACGATAGATAGATAGATAGATAGATAGATAAAATTATATATATTTTAATATTTTAATAATATTTTAATTTTATATATATATATATATATATATATATATANATAGATAAAATTATATATATTTTAATATTTTAATAATATTTTAATTTTATATATATATATATATATATATATATAAATATATAGACTGAAATAATTTTTTACTATAATTATTGTATTAAAAATAGCATTTTATATAATTTATGTTAAATACATTTAATAATATAAAATGATTTAAATATATTAAATATTTTTGTTTTCTTTGGAGCTTAGAACAACAGATAGACAGATAGATAGATAGATAGATAGATAGATAGATAGATAGATAGATAGATAGATAGATAGATAAAATTATATATATTTTAATATTTGAATAATATTTTAATTATACATATATATATATATATATATATATATATAGACTGAAATAATTTTTTACTATAATTATTGTATTAAAAATAACATTTTATATAATTTATGTT
>JAHKKF010527281.1:0-29609 GCA_019740295.1 Labeo calbasu
TCTATTTTCTCCCATAATCAATGTCACAAATTCTTAAAAAAATATTTGATTAGTGGCCTAGAATTAGTGCACTGACTTAAATATTTATTTTAAATTTTATACAAAATTATTTTATTATTTAAATGTTATTTATTTTTATTTTATTTTATTTTTATTTAAAAATGTATATTTCAAGGGTTAAAACATCCTAATCAAAGTGGTTTCATACATATTTGTTCGGTTAATGTGGGGGTTTCATATTATGTGCTTTAGAAGTCATCTTTTTTTCATTACAAATTACTTTATCATCACAATTTGAGTGCACACATTGTCCATGAACCTCAGAAATCTATTTTCTCCCATAATCAATGTCACAAATTCACTTGTTTGATTTGTGACCTAGAATTAGTGCATTGACTTAAATATTTATTTTCAATTTTATATAACATTGTTTTATTATTTTAACATTATTCATTTTATAATTTTATTGTTAATTCTGTTTTAATTTAATTTTAAAATATTCCAAGGTTTAAAACATCTTAATCAAAGTGGTTTCTTACATATTTGTTCAGTTAATGTGGGGTTTCAAATTATGTGCTTCAAAGGTGTGAGACCACTAGCGAAAATGGCTGTGTTTTGCTTTTTATTATTAATATTTTTCCAACTTCTTTTCATTTCAAATTATTTAATTATCACTATTTGTGATTTGAGTGCACACATTGTCCATGAACCTCAGAAAGTCTATTTTCTCCCATAATGAGTCACAAATTCTTAAAAAATATATTTGATTAGTGGCCTAGAATTAGTGCATTGACTTAAATATTTATTTTACATTTTATATAAAATGTATATATTTTATTATTTTAATGTTATTTTATAATTTTTATTATTAATTCTACTGTATTTTAATTTAAAAATGTCATCTTTTTTCATTACAAATTACTTTATCATCACAATTTGAGTAATTTGAGTGCACACATTGTCCATGAAATCTATTTTCACTTATTTGATTTGTGACCTAGAATTAGTGCATTGACTTAAACATTTATTTTCAATGTTATTTAACATTATTTTATTATTTTAACATTATTCATTTTATAATTTTATTGTTAATTCTATTTTTAATTTAATTTAAAAATATTTCAAGGTTTAAAACATTCTAATCAAAGTGGTTTCTTACGTATTTGTTCAGTTAATGTGGGGGTTTTATATTAAGTGCTTCAAAAGTGTGAGACCACTGGTGAAAATGGTTCTGTTGTGCATTTTATTAATAATTTTTCATCTTTTTTTTCATTACAAATTACTTTATCATCACAATTTGAGTGATTTGAGTGCACACATTGTCCATGAACCTAGGAAATTAATTTTCTCCCAAAATCAATGTCACAAATTCACTTATTTGATTAGTGACGTAGAATTAGTGCATTGACTTAAATATTTATTTTACATTTTATTTTAAAATATTTTATTTTGATGTTATTCATTTTATAATTTTATTTTTTTATTCTATTTTAATTAAAAAATCTATATTTCAACATGGTTTCATACTTTTTCACCCCAATGTACATATATAGTGATAATATTTGTGTAGTAAATGCCAAGCACAATGTATCATCTCTGTGTATTTGTTTTGACATTTTGATTTACCACCTCACTATTTCTCCCATATTGTGACTTCATTTGTCATGATAATTTGCCTGTGATTATGTATGCAATGACAACTGCAATAAGACACAGATCAGGATGTCTGGCCCGTGATTGCTGATGTAATGGGACTGCCCTTCACCTCTGCTTTTCATTAGGATTGTGATAGTAATACTGGCTGACAGATGTCCAGCTCTCAGTGAGAGCAGCTTAGAGACGCTCAATCCTTTCTGACATACTCCCTTCAAACTCTCAGAAGAGCCAATCAAAACTACGGGCCAGACTCTGGTTCACCGCGTACCAAACACCCCCACTGACCTATACCAATGTCACCCTTGGCATTAATAAAATGATGTGGCTACATTCCACATACAGTACTTTTAGAGAGGTAAGTCGGAGGTTATATTTCAGGATGGCTAAAAGAAAATAAGTCTCAGTTTACCAGAGGAAGACATTAAACCAGTGCTCAGGGTATAAATGTCACCGGAAGTGAAAATATATATATATATATAAAAAAGCATTCCTCCTAAAAGGAACCCCAGGTATTAAGACTTGTATGGTTTAATATAACATACATGATGTCTCTTACTGAAATATACAGTAGAAAACCCATGAAAAACTTACGTTACTTAAAGGGGTCATCGGATGCCCATTTTCCACAAGTTGATATGATTCTTTAGGGTCTTAATGAAAAGTCGATAATATACTTTGATTAAAAATTCTCCTTTTTACCTTGTCAAAATCAGCTCTGCAAAAATCATCATGTTCTGGTCGAGGCTGCTTTAAATGTTAATGAGCTCTGCTCGCCCCGCCCCTCTCTTCTCTCTGTGGAATGACGAGCCTGTTTACTTTAGCCACATTTAGCCGCTAAACTTGCTAACTAGCACGTTATTAGGAAAGGTGATTGCAGAGATTTATAAAAAACCCTTATACTCACTTCTGCTGTAGGTGAAGCTGGATCACAAATGTTTGCACGAAAATTCCCTTCATAAACAAACTTAATCCACTGCATCTTCAGATGTTGGGAGTAAATGACGACCACTATGTTCATTATTACATCCAGCAGCTCAACACCTCAATCGCTCAATCTGAGACATTCTTGTCTAACTTACATCCCTGCTCCATCATCGAAACAATGGAGGTTGGACTGTGACAGCTGATCTGAAGTAAGACGCTCATGTCAATCAACTATCGTGGGAGTGGCCTCTTTTGGTGTGATGCCACACAGACAGGCATCTGAGAATGGCTCAATTTGAAAACGGGGATATTATTTTTACAGATTGATTAAAAACTACTGCATGGATTTTTTTTTATCATTATAGGGTAGATGTGTACATACACTGCCAACACACATTAATTTTCAAACAACTTGAAAAAGTGAACTTTGCATCCGATGACCTCTTTAAAAAAAAAGAACACGTTTTATTCATATTTTAGACTATGGAGGGCGCCATTATTTCAATGACAGAAAATGGCTGCACTTGGTGAGTTACTGGTGCAAGCAACCTGTTGCTATTTTTTACCACAACACAACTCTAAAAATAAAATGCTGATACGATACCACATTATGCTGTTTTGGTTTGAGGCTTTCAGTAGACCACAGCTACTGAAAGAGCTACAAACGGCAGAGACAAGAAACACTAGATGCCATCCTGGCAGGATGTAAACATGCCGATGCTTGTCATGACGCCGCAGCCATTTAAGGAGTTTCTCAGCACGGATTTCACTCGATATCTGGTGGCGTTTAGACTCCTTGTGAGGAAAATCGATGGTAAGGCATTTGGTTGAGGCCTACGCTTATATCCATCGCCAACTGTAAGCTCTTTTAGTAGCTGTAGTCATCGTATCATTGTTTTGTTTTCGGAGTTGTGTTGCGGTAAAAATAGTAACAGGTAGTAGCGCCAGTAGCTCACCAAATGTAACCATGTCACGTCATAATTGCACCCCCCATAGTCCAAAATATGTATAAAACGATGTGGATTTTTTAAATAACATACATTTTAATAGGTTTTTTACTACTAGTAAGAGATATCATTTATGTTATATTAAGCCATGCAAGTGCATGCTTCACAATGTCAATACAGAAAAACTAGCATTATTTTTTTTTCCGCATCGTACAAGACAAGCTTCGTCATATCTGTGACACTGGCCAATAGGAGTACAGAAACACCTTCGTACAAGCTTTCAAACACGCCGAAACCTGCTAGGTGGAATTTTACAATAGAGGAAATATTCGTGGAGCTACGGCAACAAAACTCATGCATTCTTTATAAGGAACTACCACGACAGAAAAAAGGTAAAACAGTTCTCTTTGACAGTCCATTGCACTTCATGCATTTCAGATTTGTGTCATTTGTCAGGTTTTTCTGATGACAAGACAGGGCAAAACAAGGTGATTGCTAGCTATTGTTTGTTTACACTCATATAACTTTTATTCAGAGGCCCAAACTGAGAAAAATGTGCAATATTGTGATGTTTGATGTTTTTATGGCCAAAAAGATGAAATTTTTGCGTGTGATGTAAATCAGTGAGATCTTTATAACAATATAGCAGACATAAAATGCATATAAATATCAGTTGCTACTTTATATCTCCCAAGAATGTTTTAAGATGATATTTAAATGCTTTGTTTAATGATCAGAGCTCTGTAGTTTTTATTGTGCATACATAATGTAGTGCAATAAAATGACGATTGAGAGATGTAAAACTAAACCTTCCTCAAAAGCATCATATTTGATACATTTTAACAAGATTTAAAATGTAAGGACAGTCAAGAACATCAAAGTTACAGTAAGTGTTCACCTTGATATATTAACAATATAGGGGTTATTCTTACATTTCCTTAATAACAATCAGCAAAGGTTTCACAGCAAAAAGACACATGTATCATGAAAAGGAGCACGTTTTATAATTGCACTAAAAGGCATTTACTTTTACAAGAGGTTTTTCTAACAAATTTTTGATTATGTTGATCATTTAGTGGCCTTGTAAATTTGCTTTAAAGGGTTAAGTTGGATTTGTTTTGGCACAAACACACGCTGAAAACAAATAATCCTACTTAAAAGGCCCTGACAATCAATTCTAGAGTATAAATATTGTACTAAAAAATTCATTGCTGTCATTGCTGTTGACTTTGTCAGTAATGTGTTTGGTTTGTGTATTCCATTGTGTAACTTCGATGCCCTAAGAAAGTGCACGAATGAATCCCGACAGCAAAAGAGAGTCATTTTGAAAAGAATGGGCTCTGCGTGGAGCGGGTGATTGGTAGGCGCCTGTCTCATCAATTCTACAATAGCTTTTTGTCTTTTTTTTTTGTATGTTTTTCATATTTTTCTGTCCTACAGGCAGAAAGGTAGTGCGACTGCTGATCCAAAAAGAGAGTTTGCTGAAAGGATTGAAGATTTTCCAGACGTTTCATCCACAAAAGCATTCATCTACAGTACAGGCCTACATCCAAAAACATATTTGCTCGTTAGATAACGACACATTTAACAGAATGTACATGATGTTCTCCATTGACTCACACAGTGCTTTTGATGCAGCAGCCAGATCATTTTAAGTGCCCCAATTATTTGTGCCATTTTCTCATTTTCAGAGGGTTTGCGTCAAAGTCGCTGGGTCCAGGTTGAGCTGTAACAAAATAGTGACTCATTTTGGTAAACAAGATTATAAATGTTTAGGATAGATTGTGTCAGATGCCTGCATAGTTACACACACCGTTCTTATGTCTATGTATAGATTCTGTAATCGGCGTAAAAAAAGAACAGGAATTATTGTCAGAGGATATCGCTGGCTACACGGCCTGTCCACTCCAGCCTTATCCGAAAATACATAAAGAACTTCTGGCAGTCAACTAATGTAATATAATACACGGCCACTAATGCTGGCTGATTGTAAATCCTTTTGAGTGACAGTGGGGGTCTATTTGAGCGGCTAGTGTGTGTCCAGCTCATGCCTTGGTCTCTTGTGTTTGAACTGGACGGATACTCCATTTCTGTCAAGTATAAATCAGCTGTAGAGATCTTCACATGGAGACAATATTGTGCCTTAGAGAATGAATCTGCAAATAAGAGCAGTTTGGTCACTCAGCTCCATTGAAAGGGCAGCTAATCCTCACTGTTTACTCAGCATTTCAATAAAAACCGAAATCATTTGTCTTCGACAGGATCCGGCGAGGGAAGTATTACTCGTCATCTCCTGTGGCCTTCTTTCATAGAAGAGGTTGCTCTTTCATAGATCAGTAGGTCATTTTTTGCTTTTAAATATCATTTTTGTTTCAAATGTTTATTTTTAAATCAATTAAAATGCAAAAATAGACTTAATTATTGAGGTGCAACCTTTTTAATTTGACCTAAGGACTGTTTGACAGGTAAATAATCTGTGGCTCTGTCAAAAATCGCACCCTAAACCCAGACAGAGTCCACACTTTTGTGACATAATGCCGCTTTTATAAAAACTCATTTCATAAGCTCATTTTATACTAACACATCCTCTCTGCTATAAGCACAGCCCACACAACTTGAAATTGCTTGTATTCAGCTTTTCTCTGACAAGCACTCTCAAAATCCTTGTGTGCCAACTTGTTAACTACCTAAAGTACACTGACTATAGGCTGTTAGTGTAAATCAAGCTCACAGTCGCTTACTGCAGTAAGACACTTTCACATTTTCACAAGGGCTCTTTACTAACAAACATCAGTCAACTCTGCTTCATATCACAACATAAATGTGCTTCACAGCAATGAAGCTTATAAGATGTATTTTGTTGAGTCTCATGTGATTCAAGTTTTCCAACACTACAACCAGCTAGTATTCTAGTATTGACTATTTCCAACTTTCACCACAGATATATGCTGAGTTAATATAGCTACATTCCATATAAATCAACAGTCATCTCTCACGTGGACTGTATTGGCTTCTCACGATAGCTTGCTTTTTGTCGTTAAGTCTTTAATGTAATTAATTTCTTTTTGCAAGACTGATCAATACTGGTTTTTCTACATAAACTGACCCATAATCCAGTGCCAACCTACAAAATTACATTATACTTCTTCTAAAAGCCCCAACAGACCATCGATTTACAAGCATGAATTGATTTAATTCAGACTTGTTGGTGAATTTCCAATTTATTCTTGTAAATTGGATTTGTAAGATAAATTGGAATATCATGAGACTGCTGGAAACTCCAGAAACTTTGTCTGTACTCATAAAGATTTTAGGTTGAGTTCTTCATGTATAGATAAAACTGTTGTAAACAAATGATTTGTCATCTACATGCACAACAAAGATCAATTTTAAGGTAATAACTAGTTTACTTGGCAGTCACAACCAAGGGTGAAGATTTTCCGCTTCAGTTTAGTGACAAACTAAATAAAACGTATTATATTCTACTATTATATATTATATATTATTTTACTAACAGGCAGACAACTATGAAAATGCGATTCGCTCTCTTGACAGGGCGGGACTTTTTCTCCCCAGGAGTGCGATTGGCTAATTTACCTGCAGGGCGGGGCTTCCACTTGTCTATCAAAAGAGTCTTTTCAGTGGAATGCGTTACTACAGCTGCCATAATTAGTGTTTTTTTCTCCATTCAATGTACTAATGGACCATCTCCATCCTTTTATAATGTCGTTTACACACAATCAAAGAACAGAACAAGTACCAAGTGCTTAAATCCATGTATGGACATTGCATTTTCACACCTTAGGTATGTAACAAATTAATTTCCTTCGGTATCTATTAGCATGATAATTCACACCTGACTAAAAAATATATTAAAATGTGGTCTTGATGTGATGTCTGAGCCATATAATTGCTATTAATTATGGCCATTTAAAGTCGCTGGGATTCTGACAGACAGAGGCTCCAGCGCCCTCTGTTGACTGCATTTGGTCTGCTGATATTTAGACGAGTGTTTCAAACTTCCTTTACTCAGAAATTTTAATGCTACACGAGATAGATAGATCGATAGATAGATAGAAGAGTACTAGCACATCATACATTCAAAAGTGGACGAGGTCCAATTTAGCTGATGCCTGAGGAAAACAAGAACAGCAGTAATGGTGGCTGAACACACTGTCCTTGCAATGTGAGTTCCAGTAGAAACTCCTGTGTGGGGAACACAGATGCCCTTCCAGTCTGCTCTTGTCAAACTGTCCCCAGGGGTGACAGGCAGTAATTACATATCAGCACAATTACTGCGCACTGCCATGAGAACAATACGCTGAGCTGGCCGTATCTTTGCATTTGCTCATTACTGCAGTAAAGCTCATTGTGTAATCCAGCGGCAAGCGTCTCGCTGTGGTGACCGCATATCATTTTCACCGCCATTCCATTAAGCCCAGCAGCTTTATTTGACCAACAACTTGATCTCGCCAAATCACTGAAATTCAAGCCATCGAAGTGTATTTATCAGATGCACCAGTGGCCAAACAACCCGTTCAAAGCGTAATAAAGTTTCATGACAAAGGTGATTTCTAAAATAGAACTGTTCAGACATGACGGAAGGTCAACCATGAAAGGTTTCCTATCTCATTTCCAAAGATCGGGAATGGATCTATGTAGCTTGTTAGTGGTAATGACGAAAAAAGATTGAAAGAACAGCAGTGAAAATGTAAAAGTACATCCATCTTATTCTTCAACGCAGAAGTAAGCCTGTGGGTGAAACTTCCGGTTCATTAGCCGCTACAAGGAAATAAGGAGCAGAATAAACGTGCAGTAAACGTTAAAACTGTTTGCACTACAAACGAGTGTGTTCATAATTAATATAATACGTTTAAATAATATGGTAAGATGCACAAATTTGCAATATCAAGTAGCAAAATTAGCTGTTTTGTACAGCTAAACATAGCTGGATGCGGATGAGACTGGAAGCCTGACCCATAAAATTTACAAATGGCCATGTCTATTCTTACGGGGAAGATACAAAAACCTATTTGAATTGGATTAAACTGAATTGAAAACAAAAATGTCCTCAGCTGCAGTAACAGGTTAATGTGTTCATGCAGCACTGAGCAGTGTAGCCAATCACAGACATATCTTTTGATTTCTTGAACGCAGTGGCCAATCAGAGACATAGTCAGAATCACTCAATGTTCAACAAGCTTTTTTTTTTTTTTGTCCAGTACTGAGTTCTACATGCTTGAGAATCCTCTTATTATAACAAACAAAGCATAGACATGATGTAAATAAGAGATTCATTGTGTGACAGAAATATGTCCAGCCTTAAACACAGTCAGTGTAAGCACTCACTCACAAACACGTTGTGTTTACATGTTTTATGGGGACATTCCATAGGCGTAATGGTTTTTATACTGTACAAACCCTATTTTCTATCGCCCTACACCTACCCTACACCTAAAGGGTGTAGGGTAGGTGCACACACACGCACACACACACACACAACCCCGTACAGCTGTCTTTGTGAGGACATTCACTGACACAGTGCAATCTCTAGCTGCTTACCCTATATCAGAACTAAGTGCCTCACCCAAACCCTTACCCTAAACCTATTGTAATCTCTACTTGATAATAACCTCATCCCTAAAACCAAGTCTTGACCCTCAAACAGGCCATTAAATGGCTGTCAGAAAATGAGGACTGTCCAAAATGTCTTCACTTCACTCTCTTTTGTTCTCACACAGATGGTCTAATCCTCAAACCACACACACACAAAACTCAGAAGAGGATTTAGCCAACTTCACACTTAAAGCCCTGCACAATTAATTCCATATTTCATATTTGTTTGTTTTTAGTTGTCAAGACTGAGATCTAATAAAGTTATATGATTGAAATGTTATCGAAAAAAAAAAAAAAAAACGGTTTAATTGTGTGTGTGTAAAAATTAACCAAAAATGGAAGAAAAAAAGGCTCTTTGATCAAAAAAGGTTCCTGACCCCTGGTGTAGACAAAGCGAAAAATGATTCTTTGACGCAAGTGACAAGTCAGAAGAGTTTCCAGTATGGTGACTCAATGAGCAAACAGAGACATCTAGTGGCATTTTTCTACACCTTTTTAAATCTCGATAATTAGGCTACTCTGAGCTAATATTATTACCATAGCAACTGAATCTATCCATGTTCTTCTATTTTTGGAACCCACACAACATAGAACGTGGGCCCACTTATCTTCATTTCCCTTTTATGCATCTTAAAGCGAATTTAGATGAGTCTGTCATCAGCCTGATTCTTCTGTCATATGTATTAGTTTGTTCTATTGCATTTTGTTTATTAAAATAATAATAGTGACACTGCAGTATTCACTGTAAATTAGGTTGTTTCCCATGCACACTGCAAAATAATTTACAAATGCCTCATATGTTACTGTTTACGATCCACAACATCATGTTTTCATCTTAAACCAAAATTGTTGAGAAGTCCAGGTGCCAAGTCTGTTTTATAGTAGCATTTAGCAGAGAGGTTTTTCGACTTCTTGTCAGTCATAGTCCCAAAAACTGATTGTGAGTTAAATAGAAGATAAATGTAGGCTTGTATAAAAACTGCGTACTGTATATACTATAGGAAAGAATGAGGTTTACACTTTGCAGTGAATGTTAGTTGGTTTATCTGAAATGTCAGTATATTTCATACTTCAAAATGAAATATTGTATTGGCTACAGAAAAGCTATTAAACATTTTTACTTTTATTGCCAAAGACCTTTTAATGCAAACTGTCATGCAGTATCTTTGGAACTCTGTGACATTTATAAATATGCTTGTCTTGTATTTTAAGAGATTTTTCAGAAGTATGGTCCTCTCAATAATAGACCCTATTAATCTTTTACAATTTGAAGTCATCATGCACATTTCTGTCATTTATTAAACAGAATGTAATGTTTTAAAGTGACACAACAAAACAGCAACCACAAAACAACAAGATTACTTAATCAAATCTATTTCTAATACCCTTAGTGAAAAATAAATATACTAAATTGTATTTTAAATACATTTATTTCATGCTACATATACTACAAATGCGTTTGCATATTTATGTACTTCATAAAAATGCCCTGCAATTGTACTTTTAGCATACTAAACTGGTATACTTAAAGTCTGCTAATTTAGAACAGCTAATATTGTACTTAATGCACTTTAATCGCGCAGAAGTAGTGTTGAAGTCCAACTAAACATATACTGAAGTATATTTGATTGTGCTACCTTATACTTTAGGTACACCTTTAAAGTTGAAAATGAAGTTCGTAGCAATGCATATTACGAATCAGAAATTAAGTTTGGATATGTTTACGGTAGGAAATTTACAAAATATCTTAATGGAACATGATCTTTACTTAATATCCAAATGATTTTTGGCATAAAAGAGAAATTGATTCTTCTGATTTGTATTCTTGGCCATTGCTACAAATATACCCGTGCTACTTAAGACTGGTTTTGTGGTCCAGGGTCACATATATCATTTATTTAAAAGATGCACTGTGTGTTTAAAGGAACTCCAGACCCCGCCCCTTACAGTGAGAGACACGCCCTGCACCGTCATGTGGGAGGAGTTATATGAACATACCAGCCCCTTTCTAACAAAACACAACGCCGAGAGTCTTCTCGGTATCAAAGGCGATTATCAATAACGTAGATCGACTCCGGGGCCCATTACGGAGAAAGGTAATTTTATTTTTCATATAATCCATGAATGTGATATGCTGTGAGGTGCTGAGCGAAAGCACATGGATCATGCATCCGCGTCTTTAGCAGGGCTAACAATCACAGCATTATTCTCGACGTCCATCTAAGGTAAGTTAGTCAGGGATTGCCCTAATATTCAACCCCAGAATACACCGCATTCATGTTAGTCATGCATTAACCTCCACAGAATGAAATATAGGTCATTGCATGCGGATCTGCGGCTCGTGTGTGCCAGCAGCCATGCACGCTGCCAGAAAATATGCTTCATGCTCATGTGGAATGAATGCCAAACTGTATTTTAATATGTATTCTCCCATGACACCCCAACCTCGTACGTTGTCGTTAATGGGGGCGATTATTTCACTGCGTAGATGACCTGTAATCATAATATTATGTAGGCCATATAGGTGGATCCCGTCTTTGTCTCGCTCCTGAGCACCAAACGAGTCATTTCTGCAACTCTCAGCCAGCTGTTGGTTTGAGTCCAGACACTGATTCCCAGGACCAGCCAACTGTTGTCTTTATGTGTCCAGAAATGAGTCTCAAAGACCACAGTATGAATTTTAATGCTTGAACTGCCCAAGTTTATGTTTATAGAGCTGCACTCACATGCACAGAGTGAATCTCAAAAGAGATGTCCAAGTCCTATCTCCTACAACAATTATGCTTTGCTTGAATAAAATAGCCTCTTTTTTTACATATTGACATTGTTTATAACTTAAAAGCACATTTCCTCTGATTCTTATTACTGTAATCCAAAATCAGATCATATTTATATTTCTTTCATTTACGCTTATCTTGCATCACAGTATTGGATTTACTGAATACAGCAAAGTACAATAAAGATAATCTCATCACTGACTTTGTGATGGAAAAATGTATCTAATTGTCATGAAATTGTCATAATGTAATTAAGGGTCCAAAAATAGGTTTATTTTTCTTTTGATTTGTGATGAAATGCAATGCTTAGGTTTTTGTTTTACGGATATAACTTGCTTAACTGTCAAAGTGTTAATGCAAAGTAAATGTCAGTCTGTTTTTAATTATTTAAACATGGAGTTTGTAATATCCAAATATAATCCGTATGAAATTGCAATCTTTCATTCCTTCTCACTAAAGAAAAAATACTCAATAGAGGGCTTGCACTTGCGGCACGATTTGGTCAGGTGTGCGGTTAATGTACTACTGAATACGTTGTTCTGCTAATATGTGCTGTCTAAATCATGGAAGAAATGTGTAGAAGCTGCTATATCATATAGAGAAGGACTTAGTAAGCAGGAAAGGGTGCAATATTTTGACAAACTAAAGTTAATAGGTGGTAAAAATACTTACAAGCAGCGTTATTTAAGATATTAGCCTAATATTTCACCTACCTGACTGGAAATAAGAACAAACACGAATGTTGTTAAGATTCTTGCCCTGGAAATCCTGGTTCAGTCTGGCCAACCTCAAATGCCTATCGTTCCTCAGACAGTTTTTTTTTTTTTTTTTACTCTTCTCCTTCATTTTGTTATAACTTTTGGCAGTCTGTAGTACTCCAAATGTTTTTTCCTGGTCTGACCGATTAGTACAACCCAAAATATAATAGTAACTTACCATTTTCAGCAGCCATAATCAGCAAAATATGCAAGTTGCATTCGGTGGCATTGTTTACATTCAGTGCCACCAATATAGCCGATTGATGATGCGTCGTGTAAACACGCTGTACTCAATAGTGAGACATCCAGATGTATTATGGTCGTGAGAATCTGAGGGAAAGGTGTTGTGAAAGTATTTAATGGACTTAAAAGTCATAATTTTTGTGCTTTTTCTTTTGGATTGAATTATTTGTTATTCTTTTAGTGTTATAGTAACTCAGTTAAATCTTTGTAAATGCAAAATATGTCACGTTTTACATATTGAAGCTGAAGTTAGTGTTGAAATCAGTTTTACCTATAAGTGACAATGCAGAATGATTGCTAGTATTACGTCCTAAAACCATTTGGAGAGATTTGCACAAACATGGGCATTGGCAGACATTTGCATTGGGGTTGGCCAGTGGGTTGCTTGGTAATTCTTTGCGCAGCAGTGCAGTGTAATACTGTTAAAGGTCCAAAGGCCTATTTTTTTTTGTGCAAGCACTCATTTCTGGCTTGCAGACACATCAGCAAACCTTGTAATCGCTGCTGAGCTGTCCTTTTCTAAATGATGAGGCGCTTTTCCGTGCATCAGCTTATGTTAAGATAAGTTTGCCAAGCCATGTTTCCTTTGCAATCCTCCCTAAATCTTTTTTTGCCATTAAAGGATGTTGCTGATAATCTTTTATTATGCTTATTTAATCGGAATGATTTTTGCTAGCAATTGATTGTTGCTGGTTGATTATTGGATGCTTGCATTCGCAGCAGTTTATGAAGAGGTCTTTACCACTCAAATTAATTCTGATGTATTCTGATTAATCAAACTGTCTTTGCTATAAGCTGGATGCCAGAATCCAAATCACCAGGTCTTAAAGTAGATTTTTTCCCCCCTTCTTTCTCACTATCTGTAACTCTTCCACACGTCCTGTTTTCCCCGTTCTCCTCCTCCGCTTCTCTTCTGCCTCTTTCTGCCTCTTTGCAGAACATGGACCAGGAGGGAATCGTGTGAGATGGGATGTACTTCATGTGCCGCATCACTGTTGAAGGTGAGTGAGACTGTCAGCTTTTTGAAATCTAGATCAGCCTGCGTTTGAGGACTCGGATCACTATGTAGTTGAATCATGCTGTGAATGTTCAAGTATTGCCTAATTATAGTGATTTAACCTACTTTCTGCTTGTTTTGCCAGTTTGTCTGTTTTTGTATCATTCTGGTATTTCTGGCATGGTGAATGTTGCTCTGTTAAGGGTTTTGGAAGCACTTTTTGTTTATCATCAAAATGAAGAGGAATGCAGTGTGTGACTTTGCATTAAAGGGATGGTCCACTCCATTGAAATTCTGCCATTAGTTAGTCACTCATGGCATTCCAGACCTATTTTTTCAATGAAACAATAGTGAAAAAATATTGAAGAATCTTTACCCAGTTCCTTCAAGCTATCTTCTGAAGTCGTCTTTCCATGTTGTTCCAAACCAGTATGACTGTTCTGTAGAACAATAAAGAAGATATTTTAAGAACTGTCTTCATTTTGGTTACAGTTGACTTCCATTTTATGGACAAAACAGTTTTGTTGCCAACATTCTTTGAAATATCTATTGTGTTCCAGAAGAAAGTACGTCATACAGGTTTGAAACAACATGAGGTTGAGTAAATGATGACCGGTCACAACAGGTTTGATATTGTGTGAATAATGACTTCAGTTATGGTTGGTTGGCTTCTAATGCAAAGCTGTTGTGTTTTATGTTTCTGTTATAGTGTTTTTTCAGATCTTAACATTAGTGGTTTCTGTTTTAGGGTAAACTATTCCTTTAATTTACAGAAAGGCAGTTTTTGAGTCTAAAATCTCTCAAAGAACACTGGAGAGTATCTATTAAAGTATTTTGTCACAGGCACATTCAGCAGAACATTTTTGGAGCTATAATCATAAAAATGCAGGTAATTTACTCCTAAATGATCACGTATGACTTATCAACTGAATCTTAAAGGGATAGTTTACCCAAAGATTAAAATCCAGTCATTTACTCACCCTCAAGTTGTTCCAATCCTGTATGAATTTGTTATCTTCTATCAAGTCTATCTTTTAATATGTTCTTAACAAGATATTATGTTGTCAACTTCTTACAGCTGCGTAAGTAGAGAAAAGTCACTTTCCAGGATGGAGGCCTCCAAAATACTGCCTGTGCTGAAGAAGAAGCTGGCCTTTCTGTCAGGTAAAGACCTGCAATATATATGTGACCCTGGACCACAAAACCAGTCATAAGGGTCAGGTTTTTGAAACTGAGATTTATATATTTGAAAGCTGAATAAATAAGCTTTCTGTTGATGTAGGGTTTGTTAGGATAATATTTGGCCAAGATAAAACTGAAAATCTGGAATCTGAGAGTGCAAAAAAATCAAAACATTGAGAAAATCGCCTTTAAAGTTTAAAGCAATGCATTTTACTAATTAAAAATTAAGTTTTTATATATTTACAGTGGGAAATTTACCAAATATCTTCATGGAACGTGATCTTTACTTAATATCCCAATGATTTTTGGCATAAAAGAAAAATTGATCATTTTGACTGGCTGTTGCTACAAATATACCTGTGCTACTTAAGACTGGTTTTGTGGTCCAGGTTTACATATAATATATAATGTACATATAGAGAGATTGAGAGAGATTTGCTAACTTTGAAGTGTTTAATTAATTGAAGATTGTAGTTTAGCACAGCAAAAAAAAAAAAAAAAGTGAGTGTCTCGGTGTGTTATGGAAATGTTGGCTGCAGGCCGCTCTCCTCTATAGTGTAGTACGTGATGTGAATACTCCATTCACATTTCGTGATTAGATGTGACTATAGCAGTGAGGCATAAATAAGCTGCTATTCGATAAAACCAACAGTGCTAAGTGATGATTGAAACCCTACACTTGCTTTCTTGTTTGCTTTGATGGAAGTGAAAGACTGTGAAAGATTTTCATCTCAATATAATGTAGTCAGAGATCATTATATGTTGTTATTACTTTCAGCTTAGACTCAGTGAAGCTGAACGCTGTATTGTACACTCATATATAAGGTGTTGGCTTTTAAAATTGCTTCAGAGAGTGTTAGCAAGGGATTTTTGGGGGACAAATAATTGGAAGTAGTTTTATTTTATTTTCTAAGATATTTACACAAGCTGGACTCTTAAAGGCCCATTCACACCAAGGATAACTATAATGATAGTTGTAAAAATTGTCCTAAATTTTAAGAATATAAGAGTTACCACCATGGCTCAATATGCAAAATCCGTTAAACCACATCTCTGACAGCAATGCCGTATGAAAAATTGCTTTCACTCATATGTGCTTTAACTCTGAGAGGACGTTCTTAGGTCTAACTTATTTTATATACCTTCCAGAACTCAATATTTTTACAGTATGAGGCTGCTTTCAGTGTTGCCAAGTCTGTGTTTTTTCCACGGAAATTTGGGCTGCTTTCATATTATTGACGTGTTTTTTTTTTTTGTTTTGTTTTTTTTTGTTTTTTTTAATGTTGGCGGGTTGAAGCCACCCCAGTAGCGTAATATTTAGCTCCTACAATCCTAATTTACCAGAAGAACCCCACCAAAAAACTTGTATTTTACCCAATGGAATGCGATTTTTGTTGTGAAAACCTGGCAACCCTGGCTGCTTTGCCTATTATCATATCCTAATGGTTGCATTTTTGTGTCAGCATGGCTCCTGCTTTGAAATGTCTTCTGAATGACACTTACATATCAACAAGAAAACTGGCAAATTGGATTCTGATAAGTTCTTTGAATGTCTATCATTTTGTTGAGATGCACTGTGCCTCAACAGTGTTTTTTTTGTTACCAAGGTCTTTGCACTAAATTGGATAATGAAAGCTTCTAGGAAATAAATAGCTGAAGCATTTCATGCTTGGTGTCCTTGAAACTGTGCATGTTTCCATAGTTGGCATCCTTTGAATTAATTGCAGGTTGCGGCGTCACAAGGCTCTACTCCTCCAGTCGTTTTTTGTGTTACCTCAGTGATGTTTTTTTCAGTCTTTTCCTTAAAGCCTCAGACTCTGACACTCTTTTTTTTCCATTCGTACATCATACTTCACTCTGTGCTGCTGGATTTTCGGCATATTTCCTGACTCGGCCTGTTTGGGTTTCCAGGAGGCAAGGACAGGCGCAGTGGTTTGATCCTGACCATCCCACTATGCACCGAACAGACCAGCATGGAGGAGCTCAGTGCCACTTTGGATTACCTACTGAGTATTCCCAGGTAAAACACAGCTTTGGAAACCTTTCTTGAAATGAGTGTGTTACTCCATTGCAAAGGCTGAATGTTAAGCACCTGTCAAAGCATTGAAAGCAGAAATGGAACATTAATCTGATCATTGCAATTATAATGCACACTGTTACAGTATTCACACATGGAATGGAAAGTGGCCATAATTCATGGTCAGACTGTGGTTAGAAGTTGAAAAATGCTTTTATTGATTTCTCCAGACCTTTGAAGGTCTTTTAGGCTCCAAGACTCTGGAAAGATTTTGCTGCATGTTTCTTGTTAGTTTGTCGTTATTACATTTGTATTGTACTGTGTTGGTTTTTATATGGAACAAATTGTTCTGATTCTAAATTCTGATTGGATGAAGCACATTCTAAGCCAAATGGATAAATATGCACATTCTGTGTTCATTCAAGTTGCTGTGTTGCTTGGCAACCACAAGCTTTATACAGAATTAATGTATTCTAATTCTTAGGGTTAATGAAAATATTTATCGAAGACTATGCTCTTATCATATTGCTGTTACTGCATTTTTATAAAAATAAGTTGGCAGAAATTAACAAAAAATAAGAAAATAAATGTAGATTTCTTCATCACTGTGAATTGTGTACGTCTATTTACTATTTAATTATTATACATAATTCTAATCTTTTAAAGATTTAAAAAGATTAGAAATTTCAAATAAATTTTGACTGGTTAAAATTAAATTTAGACAAAAGTGTTTTTTTTTTTTGTTTGTTTGTTTTTTTAGTGTTAGATTAGTTTAGATTAGTGTTTAGTGTTTGTAAAGATGAACTTTAAAAGGGAACATTGGATGAAAAATGTGGGAAATTAGTTTTTATGACATTTAAATATTCATTATTTGATGACCAATAAATAAGTGTAATATCAGTCAAAACTTACCTAGGAAAAAAGTTTTGTATACTTGCTTGCATGTACATTGTCCAGTGTACATTGGCACAGTTTCTTATGACTTAATGCTTTAATCCGATCCTATTATTAAAAAAATAAAAATATCCTGAGCTGCAGCGTTCAGTTTTGACTAATCATGAAACTCTGACAGTTGAGCCTCACTGGTTCTGTAGTCTCTTTTGTTTAACGCTTTTATAGTGACCTTCTCCAAATTACTTTCTGGTGACATTTTTAGAGTTGTTTTACAGGGTGAGTTGGCTGTTCTCTTCCCTCAAAGAATGAAAAGATATGTTGTTCTGGCCTAAAATGCTTTTTCTTTTTTTTCTTTTTTTCTTTTTACAAACCAAAATAGTAACTATGATTGAATACATATTTCTTGGAATCTGTGAGTCACTGCGACTCAGTTTATTCATTTTTAAAATGCCACCACAGAACAAACAAATTAGTCTGTTTAGCAACACAGCCACAGTGGAGTCATTGTAATCGATTCATTGTATGTGGACTGACAGCACGTATTTGCGTATCATTTGTTTTATGCAACCAAATGTCATGTTTTTCTCTCATATCTCTGCAGCGAGAAGTGCAAAGCTCGTGGTTTCACCGTCATCGTCGATGGCAGGAAATCTCAGTGGAATATAGTGAAGACGGTTGTTCTGATGTTGCAGGTAGGAAAAATAGATTTTTTTTTTTTTTGTTTTATTTGGGCGCTTTTGAGTTTTGTTCAGATTGTTGGAAAGCAGCAAGGGTTTAGAAGTAGTTTATGTGAAACTTATGTTCTTGTTTCTTTGACATCTGGTTCTTGCTTTTCACTAATGAACCCCATTAATATTTGTGGTGATTATTTAATGAGGGCTTAACTCCCCTCAAATGCAAGTCACTTCTGAAGGAATACCTGTAAATAATGAGATTTCACTTCTATTATGAGAAACCAATGCGGGTTGTGTGTTGGCGGCCTTCCCTGGTTTTGTCGAGCACATTGTGTTGTTGGAAATCAGTGACTGTGAGTTTGGTTGAACAGAATGGATGCTTGTTCTTCTGTTATTTTCCCGTTTATGGGACACACCACTGAATGGCTCCTGTTAACTTGGGCTTTTATTTTATATTATGACTTGCTGTGCGTTCCATCAAGGTCCCAAAATGCTGGTCCAATCACTAAGTGGCCATCTTGGCAGTGCCTCTGGGCAGCTATTTTCTGGGCAGCGCCAATAAAATATTGGCGACGGTGGTATCATAAATTAAGCTGAAATTGTGCTAAAATACTTTCTTTAGGATGTGCCAACTAAGGCGCATGTTTTGAGTGAAACATAGGGGGATGGCTCTTTTAACTGAAAGGTGAGATGTCCTACAGCGCCTGTATTAATCATTACGGTGAGATGTCCTACAGCGCCTGTATTAATCATTACAGTTGAATTCCACTTGAAGCTAAACTTCCAACTCGGAAATGAGTGATGCTGGTGTGCGACATTGCACAAACATGGCAACATCCAGGGCATTGCACATAGTTAATGATAAACAGCCACTTTCAAACAAATAAAATGCATCAGTGAATTGCCCCCTACATTACATTGATGTGTTTGTAGAGACAGATGTGATGAACACAAAAGTTAGGGATTTTTTTTTTTTTTTTTTTAAAGAAATTTATGCTTTTATTTAGGGAACCAAGGACACATTAACTTACATTAAAAAAAAAAGTATGTTGCAAAATATTTGTGTACAAGTAAAAGCAGTTTATATGAAGTAAATTATGCATCATGATTTAAAAAGATAGAACCTTTGTTCTATATTGATAATAAATGTTTCTTAAGCACAAGTCACCATATGACAATTAGAGCTGCGTAATTAATCATTAAAGGCATCATCGGATGCAAATTCACTTTTACATGTTGTTTGAATATAAATGTGTGTTGGCAGTGTATGTACACATCCACCTTATAATGATAAAAATTCACCCAGTGGTTTTTATTTAATCCCTAAAATTAATATCCCCTTTTTCAGATCAGGCCATTCTCAGCTTCTTGTCTGTGTAGTGTCACACAGGTCAAGGCCGCTCCCATGATAGTTGATTGACATGGCCGTCTTACCTTAGACCCGCCCTGACTGAGCTGTAACAGTCTGACCACCATTGTTTCGACGCCAGAGCAGGGACGTAGACAAGAATGGCTCCTAAGTGATTGAGGTGTTTTGTTTTGGATGATGTAATGAACATAGTCGTCATTTACTCCCGACATCTGAGCTGCTAAAGTCGCAGAGAATTACTTTTGTTTGTAAATGCGTCTGTTCATGCTAATTATTTATGAAGAATCATATCTTGTGGAACTTGTGGAAAATCTGGTGACCCCTTGAAAAGATTGTGATCTCGATTCAAACGTTCACGCAATCATATTTTTAAATGACGACAATTTTTTTCTGTCTCTTTATACCTTATAAATAATGATTATAAAGTCATTACTGGAACATGCAAATCTGTGTTTGCTGCTAACACAGAGGGAGCAGTTATCATGTTTAGGTACAGTATGAACAGCTTCATAAACAGTTATAAACCTGTGTGGCCAGTGTGGTAATACAGTACATTGGGCAGGACATTTGGCTTTTCATCTGAAAGATGAAAAGATGTGCTGTTCAAGGAGTGTGGAAGCTGAACAGTAGCGTGCTCACTGCATGACAGATGGAGATAATTTTTGGTCTTTTGAATCTGTAAAGACTCTACGTTTATTTCAAAATTGCCCTATATTGCTGTTTTACCTTTTTTGTTAAGGGTGTTTGGTCTTCGCATGTGTACTTCTGCAGCGATGTAGGATGGTTTTTAAATGATTTTTGAAGTTGAGAGTGAAAAAATGATTGGAGTTGTTCGACATACCCTAACTGTCTTGAGTCAGAATACACAGAGTTCAGGCAGAGCAAGACAAGACGAGCGTTTGAGATTAAAAAGTATTTAAATTGTATTATTTTTATGAAAATAACCAATCATTTCGCTAGATAAGGCCCTTCTTCCCTGGTTGCGATTTGTTTACAACCACATTTGGGA
The DNA here is from genome assembly GCA_019740295.1 of Labeo calbasu. Lineage (NCBI taxonomy): Eukaryota > Metazoa > Chordata > Actinopteri > Cypriniformes > Cyprinidae > Labeo > Labeo calbasu. Next base: position 21,064 of record JAHKKF010527281.1, read on the forward strand.
TCGTTTGAAGCTGCATTTAAACTGCATTTTGGAAGTTCAAAATTGGGGCACCATATCAGTCCATTATATGGAGAAAAATCCTGAAATGTTTTTCTCAAAAAACATAATTTCTTTACGGCTGAAGAAAGAAAGACATGATGACAAGGGGGTGAGTACATTATCCATAAATTTCTGTTCTGGAAGTGGACTTCTCCTTTAATAAACATGCGCCTAATAGTCAACTAATACTAGTCGAGCAGAAAAATCTTTAATCAAGGGTGGCCCTACCAGTTTATAGTTATAGGCAGCGATCAAAATAGAGCAAATCATCTTTTGAAAGTAATTTTTGCTTCAAATTGGTGCATCAAATAATGTTTGGTGATTACAATGTTGATTACAGTGTTTCTCTTTTAATTGAAAGGTGGGATGTTGTTTTAGTAGACAAAGAGACAAGTGACTTAAGTTTATTTGTCCTTAAATCAATCATTCTTTCAAGAGATATGTTCAAAAACACTGATTCATTCAGTAATGGAACAAGTGACGAATTTATGAGTGAGTCATTTAATCAGTCATTCAAACAATTTTTAAAAATAATTAATTCAAAGTAAATGTTTTTGAATAGAATGCTGCAATAAATATTTTGTCACAGCCTCTGGTAAATTACATGTTATTTTGCTAAGTTCAGAATTGTGTGAAAATCGTGATCTCTGTTTAAAACCGATAAATCGTGATTCTCCGTTTATCCAGAATCGTGTAGCTCTAATTACAATGATTTCTGAATGATAATGTGACACTGTTGACTGGAGTAATGATGCTGAAAATTCAGTCATCACTGGAATAAAATCATATTATTTCATAATAGTACTGTTTTTACTATATTTTTGTTTAAATAGATGCAGTCTTGGTGAGCATCAACTTTTTTTTTTTTTTTCTTTTTTAAAAACATTAAAATGTTCTGATCCCAAACTTTTGAATGGTAGTTCTTTTTTGCAGTTTAGTTATTAGAAGACCCCTGTTTTTACATACACTTGCATTTTTGCACTTGCCATTTTGTTTCTTTATACTTCATCTCAGCCTCAGGCGTTAGATTTACTAGGTTTCCTGAAGGAAATGGCAGAAGGCAAAATAAAACCAGCATTACCTTCAGGCAAAGGATGAATTCTCTTCATTTTGTTGTGTTGCTTATTAATTTATTGCAGATATTTGTAAAAAAAAAATGTTTGTGAAAAGTCAATACCCTGTAACATCTACGTGAATTGAACGCAGCTTATGGACTATTTATTATATATTGCGACATTGATTTGCTAAACAACCTTCTTAAACCCTGTTTAAAGTAGTTTATACCTTGTAGATTTGTGCAATTCAGCTCAGACTATTGGTGGTGGAGATGTCAAAACCTCTCCTTGTTCTCTGCTTGACGTGTCCTCCGCATGACCTGCAGTTTTTCGTTGAGTGTTATTTCAACAGACCTTACAGATAGAATACAGTACTTTTATCTTTCAGCCTTTTCTCTGTTTGAGAGCTTCAGGAAATATGAAAGTATGAGAGTTTGTTCTGAAATCAAACTGCCTCTCAGACCAGGAGGTAAAACAAGATGTTGATTTGGCAGTTATGTTGAGTGAACTGAAAGGTTTGTGTTACCTCTGTCCACTGTTATATTTGTACATCAATGATTGATCCATCACTATTGTTCAGTAAAACGAAAATGCTGACCTTTTATGTTTTTTTTGTTTGTTATTTGGAGCTGGAGTGTGAACTGTGTTGTTTTTTCCTTTAGAATGTGATCCCAGCTGAGGTCTCTCTTGTGTGTGTGGTGAAACCTGATGAATTCTGGGACAAAAAAGTGACCCATTTCTGCTTCTGGAAGGAGAAGGACAGGCTTGGCTTTGAGGTAAGTGTACTAGAGATGTTTTCTTTTAGCAGACAAAGAGCAACACTTTAAATCAACCGTGTTTGACATTAGGGATGGGCAAGAGTATACAAGTACTTGGCAGTGACAGCAGTGATCAAACATGAGAATGTAATATATGTGTTACTTTTCAGCTGCTAAACATTTCATTTTTCGTTTTGTGACTGGTTGCGGTTGCATGCTGGGTGGTATCTTGTGGTGTGATTGGTTACAGGTTGGGACCACAAACGTTTACAGACACTGTTGCATCAGTTTTATTTGTACATTGACTTTTTACAATACATACTGTTCAAAACAGCTGTACAGGAAACTGTACTCTTTATTTTTAACATTAAAGTTGTGAGAAAAATTCCACAAAATGAACAGGTTAACACTTGTAGTCAAAAGTTTGGGCACATGTGCTTATTTTATTCTTACATTTTTTGCATTTCAGCTTTTTTTAAATTAATTTATTTAATTATTTAAATTAGGTAACTTGTTGTTTTATAATGTATTATTTAAACCAGTTTTTGTTTGTATTAAATGATTAAGATTTTCTTTTTTTTTTTTAAACTTTAGGTTTTTTTTTTTTTTTTTTTTTTTTTTTTTTTAAACTTATTTATCAAGTTACTGGCAATATTTCAGCACTCAGTTATTTAATTAAACCTTTTCATTTTTATTGTTTCCACAGTTTATTTTTTTAAAAAACTGATTTTGTCACCTCAGCTTTTGTTTTCATTGTAAATGGACCATTATCGCTTTGTATAGCTGTGTAAAATATAATCACACAGACGGCGTATTTAATTAGTAACGCCCGAAGGATCTCATGCGTATAAGTAGGTAATTTCCCTCATTCGCTGTGAATAATGAAACTCCACGTACAGAAGCTGCACATGTTCATTTACAATGGTCTGGGGCTTCACTATGAGGCAATGTTTTTGTTATTAACGCTAATTCAGTGGCTTTCTTTTTCATTTATTTAACTGAGAGTTGTGCTGTGATGAGAATAAAGTTTTTTAGAGCAGTTCTAGAGCTTTAAAGGTCATGAAGCACATCTGGGCATGCCTGAATTAATCATGCTTGGAAACGGTTGTGAAACATCAAAAGTTTATTTCATTGAAATTTTTGAGGTCCATGTGTGATGTTAGAAATGCATGTTGTTGTTATTTATAAAATTAAATTTTTTAGTAAAAATAAATAACTATGTATTTGTAATTATATGAATATTTAGTCCAATAGTTATATGTAAGTGTTGTTGTTGTTGTTGTTAAGATAACTACATTTATTTTTAGTAAAAATAAAATAACCATTTAATTTGATATTTAATTATAATAATAATAATAATAATAATAATTATTATTATTATTTATTTTTAGGAATAATGAAAACTCTTTCATTTGAATATTAATTATACATTGTATTTATAATTGTATAAACATCTAGTACAATATTTCTAAAAAATATATAATTTATTATTATTATTATTATTATTAAGTATAAATATTAAATATTTAGTATAAATTAGTATAAATATGTGATTTTTATTATTATTATTATTATTATTATTATTATTATTATTGATGATAACTGCATTTATTTTAGTAAAAATAAGATTACTATTTAATAGTTTAATTTAACTAATTTAAAATTATATAAATATTTAGTACAATAATTATGTAAGCTGTAATACATATGTAAGCTGTTATTATTGCTGTTGTTAGTTGTTGTTGTTGTTGTTGTTGTTATTATTATTATAAAATTGTTTTTCAGTAATAAATTACATTTTGATATTTAATTATAAATTGTAATAATTCTGTTAATATTTAGTACAATAATTTTAAATATATAAATTATATTATTTTATTGTTGTGTTGTTGTTGTTGTTGTTGTTGTTTATAAAATTTAATTTTTTTAGTAAAAATAACTATGTAGTTGTAATTATATGAATATTTAGTACAATAGTTATATGTAAGTGTTGTTGTTGTTGTTGTTGTTGTTGTTTATTATTGTTGTTGTTGTTAAGATAACTACATTTATTTTTAGTAAAAATAAAATAACTTGATAATAATAAAATAACTTGATAATAATAATAATAATTTGATATTTAATTATAAATTGTATTTAAAACTATATAAATATTTAGTGCGATAATTATAAATATGTAAGTGATATTATTATTATTATTATTATTATTATTATTATTATTATTATTATTGTTAGTAGTAGTAGTAGTATAAAATGGTTTATTTTCATTAAATTTAGATATTTAATTATAAATTTGTATTATAAGAATATTTAGTACAATAATTATAAATATATACACTTTTATTATTATTATTATTACTTAAAGTAAAAAATGCATATTTTGATTTTATTTATTTATTTATTTTTCAGAATTGTCTTAATAGTGTCTTTATTTTTAATTGATGCATCCCTACTGAATACTTTCATTATTCCCTACTGTACTTTAAGCATGTAGTACATGTTTAAATACAAGGGACTGTTTCAGATAGGTTGGATTTGATCCTTCATTTTAATAGATCTCTCCATTTCATCATCTCTCCTGCAAGATCATAAATTATAGCAGACTGCAGTGTTTCCTCCTAATTGGGCCATGAAGAAAATGGGTAAAGTTGGCAGCCGGTGGCATTTGTGTTAAATGGGCAGCCCTCCGGCATGGACTTTAGGAGCAGAAAATGGAGTTGTTTGTGAACATAACCATAGCATGATTGTGCAGATGTGCACTACAGTATTCAGCTGTGCATAGTATGTTCGCTGATGAGGCCTGGCCTCGAACCGCATACTCATTTGTCTGGCTGAAGTCTTGCTCCGTGCCCTCACTGGGCATGAACCAATAACGCCATGTTGCCTGGCAACCATCACATGGATCCTGCCAAGAGCTGGATGACGTGTTGAGAAGGACAGTCAAACCACTGTCTCCTAAATAGAAACCTCTGTATGTGTATGTTTGTTGGGGTCATTGTGTTGTTTGCGCTGTGATCTGGGCCAGCAGGCCCCTCTAGCTCCCTACAACAACCAGATGGCACAGTTTTGGCTGAATGGAGGTCAGTGTATCAGCATTAGGAAGTGGAGGCTTGAATACGGCGACTAGTGAAAACGGTCATTACCATACTCTTGACCTACTTGAGGATCCATACTTGAATGGGGGTTTTGTACGTGCGGCCGATCGCTGAGGTGCACGAGGACCGTACGCTCTGCATTAATCATTCTGCCCAAGAACCCCTTCATCACTGTTGCTTGGCCAGGCATAAGTGAGCATATGGGAAGGAGAAGACCCGGAGGCCTTATTAAATAAGTGGATCCTCTTTCACTGCCACTTAGGGTCCACAGGGCCATCTGTTACAGGACTGCACATTTTTTTTTATGCTTATTATTGCTGATTATTCTCTTCTTAAGGAGTTCAAGATGCTGATGCTGAGATTCAGTTTCATTTAGAACAAAGGGAGTTGATAGTGATATACTGATGTCAAAAAGGTCTTTATTATTTGGAATTGACTCTTTGCTAAAACCCGCCCTCTTTACTGTTGCTATGTCCGACAAACAATGCCGCTCTCACACTACACGCCATGTTCTCATTCAGTGAAATATACATTGCGGAGAAAAGATGAAACTGACAAAACGCCGACAGACAAGACAGAGCAGGTTACTTTAGGTATGAAACAAGGTCTCAACTTTCAAATATTCAAATAATAAATACTGTTTGTGGCCCTTTAATGTGTCGTGACGAATCACTCTATTGCCTTATTAGATTAATGACACGTGAACCAATCGTCTTATTTGCTTAGAACACGAAAAAAAAACATGAATGAAAATCAAAACGTATTTTATTTAAACCGTGGAAATGCGTCAGTACACACCATTTTTCAAGTTTAAGTCCACCAAAGTTAATGTCTGGTTTGTTTGTCAGACAGAATGGTGGATCCGGCGTCATGATTGGTCAGATCAAGCTGTCAATCAAGCTGTTTGTGAAGGGTCAGTCAGCAGGATTTGCATTCATACTTTTGACTCGTATTTATGTTGCTTGCTAAAAGAGCAAGGCCTTCAGTGACAAAAAGTTGTGTGTTTTCTGTTTTTTTTAGTCGGTGTATTGCCCTTACGAAAATTAACCATGGTTTTACTACAAATATAACCTAAAAACATGGTTTCTATATGGTTGCACTAACCATAGTTTAACACGGGTGTTTGTAGTAAAATTGTGGTTATACAAATAATAACAATACGCCAAAAAAACATGATTGCTGCACTTTTACTACAATAAAACCATGGTTAATTTTCATAAGGGTATTGACATCTGCAAGCAGAGGTTAAGTGGATCATGCTAACCAGCCAAATCTTGACCTATTGATTTATTTATTGACCGGGTCAGTTTTGACATTTTGAATCACTTTGCATTAACTGATGACTTTTTGGCAGCCATTGACAGTTTAGCATATTATATAAATGTAAATTATAAATACGACTTAAAAAAAAAATTAATGTGGTGATTTATTATTATTATTATTATTATTATTATTATTATTATTATTATTATTTTTATTTTTCCTTATGTTTAGAACTTATTGCTGTAATAAATAAATTCTCATTATATCAGCCACCCTGCTCTGTAAAATTAAGATTTTATTTTATTTTATTTTATTTTATTTACTCAGGTTTTGTTAAACAAGTACTTATGTTTCTTCCCTAATTTCTCATTAGAAACAACTTAAACAGTACTGTTCAAATGTTTGGGGTTAGTAAGATTTTGTTTGTTTGTTTTGAAAGAAATCTCTTATCACCAAAGCTGCACTTATTTTATGCAGTGTAATACTAATATTGTTAAAATATTATTACAGTATAAATAACTTTTCTATTTAAATGCATTTAAAATGTGATTTATATATGTGATGGCAAAGCTGAATTGCCATACATTACTTCAGTTTTCATGTCACATGATGCGTTGCAAAGTCTAATATGATGATTTAGAGCTAAAGAAACATTTTATATTATTATCAATGTTGAAAACCATTGTGCAGCTTAGTCTTTTTTTTTGTAGAAAGTGTAATACTTTTTTTTTTTTTTTTTCTTCTTCTTCTTCTTCTTCCTTGGAATAAAACATACTTTTTTCAAACACAAATATCTTTGTTACTTTTGATCAATTCAGTGTGTCCTTGCTGAGTAGAATCCTTGCTGAAATGAAAAGAAATGGCTTAAAAAAAAAAAAAAAAAAAATTACTGACCCCCTTCAGTTTCAAGCATCTAGGAGCACAGCATTTTTTTTTTTTTTTTTTTTTTGCTTGTACTTTTTTAAAGTTGTGTTATGTATACTTGCAAGGTAACCAAAAACGTGAGCTGCTTTGAGGGGACTGTATTGATCGGAGTGCTTTAGCAGATGCAGTGTTTAATCTCCTCCAGCTAACCTTGCAGATGTGAGGGCACCACTGGCACACGTCCAAGCTGTTGCGTCCCTGTGCTCAGGGTCACTGTGCGTGAGGAGGTTTTCAAAGAGTGCACATTACTTTGATTAAATACACAGATTTAAAGTTTTGTGAGCAGATGGTTTTTAAAAGGCGTAGTATACCCCAAAATGAAAATTCTGTCATTTATTTACCCGCATACTGCACTTTTTTTTTTTCTTTTCTTTTTTTCCTCCCTGACACAGATAGAGTTAAGATTGTCCACAGATGTCAAGCCCCAAAAAGGCTTCTAAAATCATATGATTGCTTTGTGTGATGGCCGATCATTTCGCTAATAATTGTCCTTTCTGCTGTAGCTCCTAAATCTCATTCCCCACCTTCTGTTGTTTGATATGCCTTTATTTTATACACACACACACACACACACACACACACACACACACACACACACACACACACACACACATTTGGAGTATGAGTGGTAACTTTTTCTTTTAAAGCTTCTGAGAAAGGTGTTGAGCTTTTTTTCCGTGTCTTTTTCACTAGTCTGCACACCTTCCATCTGTGGATTTGCAGTGATGTCATGACAGAAGGAGATAAAACGAAATACAGTTCAAAAGCTTTTATGCTCAAACTGCATTTTAGTACCTGCCATGGAAACTTCACAGCTCAAAACAAGGCTTTTTAGATGCAAGAACTCCTGTTAGAAAGAATTTGTGAAGCTGACATGAAACAAACCTCACTGTGGCTCATACTTGAAGAGGCTTTTTTTCCCAAACTGTCCCAGGCAGACAGCCACACAGCAGAGGCAAACACGCCCCTGACATCCTGTGAGTAATGTACCCCAGATATTATGAATCCAAAATATTTTTCCCCATCTCCTCTACACTAGAACACAGACCGGATTTGTTTGCAGCGAAGCCTTGTCCCTCCGTCCCGTGTGTTGACTCAGCTGAACATATTTGTAAAGACAGCTGTGCTGTCTCTCTTCCTGTCCACATAGCACACACCAAAGTGCAGGGTGGAGGACTTTTTGAAATGGCATGTGTAAAGCACAGACATAGTAGTGATAAACATTTGCATTTAAAGCATAACATAAGCTTCCGGCTCTAAATTCTGATTTAATGAGCCTCGTTCTCGTTGTATTAATGCAAAGTTGTTGCGCTGTTTGGCAGCTGTAAACATTTTGGTTTTGCTTTAATGACCAGCTGATTGTACATTTATCGCACTTATTACATGGCTACATATCTACATACATGGCTACA
>JAHKKF010527283.1:0-16500 GCA_019740295.1 Labeo calbasu
AATCAAATCGCAAGTTTGTGAATCAGAAAAGAATCATGAAATTTGTGTCAGAAACCAGCCCTAATAATATTCCAGAATCCTGCATTTTGGCAGTTGGTGTAAAGAATAAAAAAGGCATTTGATAGAGTAAATTTGATTTTTACTTTGATCATCTCTTTTATTTTGTCTTAGATCATAAGAAGCTGCCTTAGGTTTTAGACACTGTGATTGTCTAACACACAGACAGACACACAGAGAGCATGTTAGCCATATCTAGATATTGATAAACTCTTGGTTAGTCTTGGCCGTTGTACAGTCGTACCTGTTTATCGGTACAGCATTTTCTTGGCATGGTAATATCTATATAGAACATTTGTCTATTCATATCATTGTCCTTACTTTAAAAACCATTGTTTTGTCAATGTGATCAAACAATTGTGCACCTTGTGAAGCTACAGTGTGTTGTCACATTGTATCCGAAATAATCTGAAGTTCTATCAGAGTGACACAAAGAACGGTGGATGTGCGGCTGAGGAGGGAGTTGTTCTTCATATTCCCTCAGATGTGAGGGGCCGTATATTAAGGCAGTCAAATTGTAGTGTGTGGATGATTGGTGGCAAGAACCTGGACAGGGAAGATTGCTTGTGAGAGTAGCCTCGCATTAAGCCTGTCAATGTACGAACAGTTCACAGGAGAGAGCTATAATTAAGCCTCCCTCATCCAGGAGAGGCTCTCCATTATATTCAAATTAAGCATGAGTGATTTTGATCAATGTATTCTGAAGGTATATGTGTGTTGATAGCCTTAGAGAGGCATGGGATTTCATATCACTGTGTCAGACAAACAGAAGAGACAGAGCGAGGGAGAGAGAGAGCGGGTGACAGAAACAGACATTTTTTGAAAAGATTCAAGACACAGTTCGTTTTGTTTGGATTATGATCATATTGTCTCGTAAAGTTGTGGAAAATGTCAAATCGCCTGTCGTCATATCCGTCTGTGAGTGTGTGTTCCTGTGCCTCAAGCCAACTGATTTGTTGCCGTCACCGAGAGTGATAAAGCGATTCCTCTTCCTGAGCGCTCACGACCACATCTTCGGAGAACAGTTTGTTCATTTCAATAGCTCAGGGACGTAAAGAGCGGGTGAAGCGGTGAAGTTCCTCTCATAAATCTCAGCTGAAATATGACTTCTCCAGCCTTTCCCTCACGGCTCGAGTGTGGAGGCATGCTTGAATCTGACATTAAATGCCCCTCTCGTCTAAATGAGCTCAAGACTGATGGCGGAAAAGTTACACTTCCAGAGCAACAGATAGTGACCAGAAGTATCCAAGCTTTAAACAAGCTGTATGAATTGTGTTCAAGTCCTTACTGGTTTATCTGTCCAGGAGAGCTATAAAGAACAAGAAACAGACTCTGAGGCAATAAATTTGACTATTATTTGTTGGCCAGAGTGAGTATAACATATCTTTGTTTAATATGTGAGTGCATGGGAGTCACTTTTCTAAAAAGTGCTGGAGGGAGTGAACAGAAGTGCAAGTTGTGATGTCACAAAGTGGCTAATTAATTAGGTTATGCACAGTTCATTTATAATGATTTTGTAGTGTTTTAGTCTATATGATTGGCTCTGCAATAGGTGTTTGCCCAAGTCAGAAGTAAAATTAAAAAAAAAAATAAATAAATAAACATTAAGTTCACATTAAGTTGCTGTTTTTTGTTTTGTTTTTGTTTTTGATTAAAGACATCTAACTACATTCTCATTAACTTTAAACTTGTGACATACTGCATTTGATAACTTCATCCCTGTATGTTCTGCTGTCGTTCTTGGGATTTTTAGGATGGTTGGATAAATGCATAGATCATGGATCAGTGATTATAAATGTCAATTTTTTTTTTCTTTTTTTTCTTTTGTTAAACAAAGAAGTCTCTTATGACCACCAAAGCTGCATTTATTTGACAAAAAAATAGGTATAGTAAAATTGTGAAATATTATGAACAATCTAATATAACTGTTTTCTAATACTACCTAAAAATTTGATAAAAACAATAATTATTTTACAAAATGTATTTATAGGACTGTCAAAGTCAACATGTAACTTAAAACAATTATACATATTTAACAGGTTAAAGAAAAACAGTATTTATTTATAGAAATATTACATCTGTTGTCTGTAATCTTAATAATCTTAATCTTAATAATCTTACTGAACTCAAAATTTTGATTGGTATGACTTGTTGGTCCAACAGGAATGTTTTTGTGTTGGGTTTGAGGGGTTCCAGGATCTAATTTACCATAATTTAAGTTGTTTTAATAAATAAACTTTCTTGTGATATGCACTTTTTTTCTTATTTCATCTAGAACAAATATGTGTCTTATGATGAGGATTAGGTGAACCTGAAACCAGCCTAATTATTTACAGCTTCTCTTCCTCCAACAGTTTAATTTTTGAATATATGTAATTTTACACATCCCTAACATGCCCTCACCATAAAAGACACCAACATGCGCATATGTAAGTAAACCGCTGAGAGAGAGGCAGGTGAAGAAAAAAATGAGCGGTAGAGACAGAAAGCGAGAGATTGCTATCTATCTATGTTGAAAAAGAATCCTCAGTGTTAGGTTTCTGTAGGAACACAGTGCTTTTGTGCTGCATGGCTGGCTCTCGCCAACACTAGTGTCTTACAGGCTGGCGAATTAAACGCACTGGCTCCCTCCAACCTTGCTTTCCTCTCACACTAATCTTGCCGTATTACCTTCCAGGATTGCCGTGCTGTTTTAATATCTGTCACTACCTTCCTGGATTTTACGATTGTGCTTCCTCCTCTTTCATTTGTCCTCTTTTTGTTTGACTAGCCTGTCTCACCCTTTTGTATAATTCTGTCTTTGTTTGATGGGAGAAATGAGAGTGATTTCAGGTCTGGTCTCTGCTCTATCTCCGGCTGTTTTTCTCGTCTGTGCCCAAGCTGTCGTTTGGAGAATGCACCCGCTCTTTCGCCGACAAGTTGGTGTAAACACTCTGATTACAGCGCTAACCGGTCTTGTGGTGCTCGGCACCTGTGTTTCATTGGTAACGGCCTAGCAACAGGTCCGTCATTACGAAGGAGGTAATCTATTAGCCTTAATGAGGCCCGGCAGAAAGACGCATTGATTTTTGCTTTTTCCGTCCCACTCAGAGAGAGCATATTGTCTCCAGCGAACAGTAACACTAGGTCCTGCAGGGCCCGCTAAGGTCATCATCGTATTCATTATAGATATGTCGTTTGGAAAAATGGAAGCATAATTCAATTTTTCAAACTTAGCCTCACTGTTATTTAAACAATAAGCTGCTGTTTCGTTCATTGCCGTGAATGATTACGTTTAGACCGTGTCCTGTATACCTTAATGACATTCCAGCATGACAAGCGGTATTCAAAAACTGTCCAAAACATTCGGTATGCCGCTGACATTTCATGAAGGCCCCTTCTTGTTTTTTGCACTTTATGTACTTGTATATTTCAAAGCTCCTATCTTGTCGAGATTCAAAGCTTCGCCTTGTTATTATTGTAAAACCTGAAAGGCCGGAGCAGAACTAATTCGATATGCCCTTGTTAGTGAAGGCCGTCAAATAGAGTGTTTGTACCTTGGAAAAGCTTCGTGGAATTGCGTTCCACTATTTAAGCTGGGCTCTTGCCATTTTGATGTTTGCTTTTATGTCCCGGGCATATTATTTTGTTATTATTATCCGAAACAAGACACACACAAATTGAATATTGTATTTAAAAGTCAATTTCATTGAGGAGATTACGCAAATCAGCCTCATTCTTTTCCGTCTCGCCTGCCTCCACCTTGATGCATCTCTTAATTTACACTGGTTTACTCTATTCATTTGCCAGAGCCTTGCCGAGGGATCTTTTCATGTTTTGCTCCTAGCTTGCGTTTCTTCCTTTTGCATGGTTATGGCATTTGTGTTTGTTCTCTTCTTCCATCCCACTGTTCTGAAAATCAAACCTTAAAAGCAATTACCTGCCGACATTTAATGTGCTCAAGCAAGGTGAATTTCATTTTCGCCCTGACTGACTGAAAACCCTGAGATGGCAGCTGCCTTTTTGGCATCGCAATAAAAGCACGGCGTACTGTAACAAGAGCGAAAAGCGTGAAGTATTCCTAGTGTGTTATTGGTCATTTTTATGGTGTTTGGCCATTTTGGTCCTAAACGGCAAATCCTTATGTGGAATTTCCTTTATTGGCCCTGGTGAAGGTCAGCCAAAGATCTCAGCGTCGGGGAAACTATCAAAGCCCATGCCTGAGCCTTTGGGGGTCTGGGGTAATAGCCCTCCTGACCAGGGAGAAAGAGAAACCCCTGATTGCCCAACATTTTACAGAGCACATGTTTGTCATTAACACGTCCTACTATGGTAGTTACAGATGTGATTAAAACAACCTGGGAGACAGGTGGGTCCTGGAGCCCCTGATTTGCAGGCTCTTTGTTCTGGGCCTACTCACATTTTGTGACCGCTTGGGTTTTGGGGGGTTTGTTGCGCTTGGGTTTGGATTGGGTGGAAGCACAAAGCTGCATTTTCCCCCCTGTTGAGGCCCACTCATCAATTTTAGCCCTGACCTTTGGGTATTTATTTTTCCCTTGCTCTTTCTTTTTTTTTCTTCCCTGTTTTCATCCGTTCCTTGGAACTTGGTGGTATTTCATTTTGGAGGTCAGGAAGTCTCATACGGTGAGTGGAGTGAATTGTCTGGGACTGAAGACACACTTTGAACGCAGCTCAGCTCAGTGAGTGAGCGAATGAGTGAGGTCCGTGGAATGCAAATGAACAAGAATTTAAACAATGACATTCTGAAAATGATTTGGAGAGCTGAACTGTAACCTTAGAGGCTTGTTTAATGCTGTACAAACTAACTTATACACAGCTAGACAGAAAATAGAAGTGATTTAGCTATCATTTGCTTTTTTGCATTTTTCTCTGTTATTTTTCCTTTCAAGTACAAAAACAATCTTTCTTCCAACACCTGTTAGACCACTAACACAACACAAAGTGTTTGCTGCTTACAAATCATCTGCAGAACAGGCTTGTGCTCCATTCATTCATTTATTCATTCATAATTGATCTATAAAAGCATCACATATTCCAGTTCAGTTCCTGAATTTGAGCTGGATTTGTACGAAAAATAATGTATAATTATTTTAATTATTATAAATAATTTAATTTAATTTAAAATGAAATTACATTCATTATTATTATTATTATTATTATTGCTATTTTTTATTGTTATTATTATTTCATTTTAAGATTTTTTAAAACTGTAGAGAACCAAAAAAAACTTAAGTTGTGCATCAAAGATAAAAAAAAAAAATCCAATGAAACAAGCATTGGAGTATATCTACTAGGCTTATATTATAAAAAAAATACTATCAGTTTTTCTACTTTAGAATTTAATGTTTCATTTGGTGTGTTGCTTGCCGTTTCTTTTGTATTTGTTTGTGATATTTACTAGCAATTTTTTTGTGTGAAAATTTTTCTACAGTTTTTTTCAGTTTGTCATGATAAAATCAGAATTTTTTTTTTATAGACAAGTTTGTATTTAACTAAAAATAGGCAGTGGCTGTTAAGTGTAAATAGCGATAGATTAACAGAAATTTCTGCTATTTATACTACTTATTGCAAGTAGTGCCAATTATTTGCACCTCAGTATTGCAGTACATTATAAAAGAGTATGCAATAATAACATATTAAATGTAAATGATAATTTTAATTCAAATTATTAAATGGATGCCTTATTGGGACAATATAAGCTCTCCCTACACCTACTCTAACCCTACCCGATACTTTATTTTCACCTTTACGATTATTTCCTTTATTTTTATTGAAAATAAATGCCTTTCCGATGAAATTTGAAAAGGGAGAAAAAAAAGGCAAAAGGCAGATTCGAACCCGGGTTGATCAAAAATGACTACGGCACATGCTTTACCATCTATGCCACTGAAGGGACTGACAGATTTATGTCTTTTGTAGTGTTTACTAGCCCAATCACACAATGGTGGGCGGAGTTAGTGTAAATAGCCTCTGCCAACAAGGCGGGCTATTTGCACTTAGTGTAAATAGACACTCCACTAAAGATATAATTATGACACTTAATAAATTATCTTTTGTGGACCAAGGTGGAATAGCACTTCATTTCCCAGAATGCATTACCTTTGTTGAATTATTTTGAATTGCATTTCAGTAAATTCCTCTTCCTGTTTTTTCAGTTCAACTTCCTGTAAAGTGTGGCCGATTCATTTCACACTGATAAACTAAAAGGGTGCCAAGTCTTTATTTCAGATTTTTTTCCCAACAACCCTGTGGCAGAAGTGAGCAGGAGGAGTCTATGCTCGCTTTCAAAGTGATTTGTTTATAGTAAGCAGCTTTTGAGGGGAATCGTGTCCTTTTATGGTCATTCTCCGTGCTTTGCAAATATGCACTAATGCGATGGCATCTCTCTAGCCTTTTCTCTCACTCTATTGCTCTCTCTCGCTCCGATGCCGGCGATGAGGTACCAACGAGGGCCGCCGGTGTCAGGATGGTCCACCATCCTGTGACTCATCCACTTGTAATCTCTTGTGAAAGTGCCTTTTAAAGTGTTCGCATGAGTATGTGTGTGTTTTTGAAACCCTCAAAGGCCTCTGACAGAGGTTTGTTTTTACTTCGGACATGTAAAAGCCTCACTCAGGAGTGTTTAGGTTAGAGCGCTGCTGTCTGCGGCCCTCTGTCCACTTACAGCGTTCTGTCTGGGAGTGTGTTTAAGAGGAGTTATCTGCATCTAACATATACAAACACGCATACAGACACACTGCAACTATCTTAATGTGACTAATGCATCAGCTTTGCTATCAGACAAGAGCTGAAAGTGCTCAAGGCATCTTGTGTGGTTGTATAAAGACCATTTGTCTTCAAAGTACTGTAGGCACAGCTTCCATATGGATGAAATGAAAATTGCTAGTTAGGTTAAATAGGTTAAACGTACATAAAAATGTTTCTGTTTGGTGTAGTTTGGCTAAAATGTCATTATTCACATTTCGTAAGCTTGACAGTCTGACCTTGACATTACAAGAGGACTGGCAACTCTGTAAGGTTTTTCTGAAGTTATGTCCGAGTGTTCAAAAAAGACACAAGGAGAAAATGTCATATTTCAAAGCTATTAATATGTGCGTAGCACGACAGGGAATGTATTAAGTCATGTTCCTTATTAAACCTCACTAATGCCACATTATGTAGCATGTCATCAATTAAAATCAATCATTGGAGCTGGGGCGTCATGAATTAAAGATGCTCTGAAGGTGGACAGCACATGTCTGGATGATTGGTGTGGGCTTTGTTCTTGGCTGCGTTCTGGCTGGATCAGGGACCATAGTTCATTTGATCGTCGAGGCCAGTGTAGTCTCAGTATGATGTTGCACACATTTTTAAAGCTTTTTGAATAATCTGAATGTATATGAATAGTTATATCAGCTATTTTGTCTACAAGTATATCACAAGTTGGTGGACTGGGTTGTTGGAGTGACTAGTCAGCCTTAACTGTTTATTTAAAATATTTTCTGTCTAATATTTTCACTGTTTTCTATCTTTTTTATGAGCCTGTACCAAACAGTTCAGATAGTAAATTCAGGAAAAAGTACATTTTTCATCATTCTGCATTGACTTCTGGGATTTACTTTAAAATTAAATGGCTTTTTGTCCTTAACAATATTTATTTTAATGAAAACAGGTGGTTTGTAAAACTTGATTAATCTTTATGTGAGAGAAATAAGACTCGTCTGTATAATGGTACAACTGTAAAAGTAGACTTTTATGTATAAAAACACATTAGCAAATTAAAATAATGAGTAAAAAGCCGATTTATTTATAACATAATCAAATGTGGTCATCTGTGTTTTCCTTTATAAAGATTTACTCTGGTAACCATGGTGTCTGCCAAAACACCATAGACACTAATGTGATTGTTACTATTAATACTACTCTGGTAACTAGCTATTAGCCACCACTGTCTTAAAAAATGTTTGTATGATATGTAAAATATGTTTGAAAAGGTATTAAACATTTGATTTCATTGTAAATCATAGATATTGATCATTTTAACTGGTCTTTTACCATTAATGGACATTACAACCATTTGTTTTCCAAACTTTTCCAACTTTTTGGTATTTAGGTGATCTGATTTGTCCTGCAGGCTCTCTAAAATGATATTACACTGAAAAATAAATATAGCTGCTTTTACGATCACATTGACATTCAAATGGGTCATTCTTGTTTAAAAACAGCAGCTTAAAAGTATGGAATATTTATTAGATATTTTAAAAAATGAAACTACAGTATATTTAAAGGGATAGTTCACAGAAAAATTAAACTTCTGTCATTAATTGCTCACCCTCATGTCGTTCCAAACTCGTAAGACCTTTGTTCTTTTTTGGAAGTTAAGATAGTTTTTAAGAAATCTTAGAGCTTTCTGACCCTGCATAGACAGCAACATGTTCAAGGCCCAGAAAGGTAGTAAGGACATAGATAAAATAGTCCACCTGACATCAGTGGTTCAAAAAGTAATGTTACAAAGCCACAAGAATATTTTTTGTGCGCAAAGAAAACAAAAATAACAACTTTATTCAACAATTTCTTCTCTTCCACATCAGTCTTCGACGCATGTTCACGACGCATGTGGTGCTGCTGACGCAGGAGCCGGCGTCTTGACATAGAACGCTCATCTCTGTATATTCTGGTTCAGATAAGTAAGGCTGGACAAAAAATTGCAAGTCATTCTCTCTTGTCGAAATCTTGAGACGTATTTACAAAGACAGTTTTATGTATAGTGTGCGTTTTCTTCTGTCTATAACAAGTAAACTGACATTAAAGAGAAGAAATTGTTGAATACATTTGTTATTTTTGTTTTCTTTGCGCACACAAAGTATTCTTGTTGCTTCATAAAATTACGGTTGAACCACTGATGTCACATGGACTATTTTAACTATTTTAAAATGTCCTTACTACCTTTCTGGGCTTTGAATGTGTCAGTTGAGTTGCTGTCTATGCAGGGTCAGAAAGCTCTTGAATTTCATCAAAAATATCTTTGTTTGTGTTCTGAAGTTGAATGAAGGTCCTACAGGTTTAGAATGACATGAGGGTGAGTAATTTATGACAGAATTTACTTTTTTGGGTAAACTATCCTTTTAACTAAAAATAATTTTATGCACATTTAGTGTTGAAGGTCTATTATAAAAGTCCTTTAAAGGTGCTAAATTTGGAGACATGTTTGCTCAGAGAGAGTTTTAGCATGCTGACGCTCCAACTGTTACTTTTAGTGCACCATCAACATGATAAACGGAGAAATTCAGACTCTAAATGTATGCCTTTTATAGAACTATCACTAAAACATTGCTAGTCAACCTCACTATCGGTCACTGACACGTTTTTAGGTAGTTTATATGTAAAATGGAGGTGAACTGGCTTTTCTTGGGGTTGTTGGGCAGATCTTCTTCTGTGTGTGTGGCTTTGATTAGACACACACGGTGAGGCCCCTAATCTGCCATTCATCTGCGGAGGAATTTCTCAGTTTCGGAGGGGCCTCTGAGAAAACTCTCAACGCAAACAAACAAAATATCAGCTTACCCTGCCTCGCAATATCCCCTCTCCAATCTGGGGACGCTGAAGCAACACACTGTTTATTGTTTCAGAGTAAACTCCGCTGTTGCATTGCTGCCTTCCTAATTAGATTTTACCTGCCTTGTTTTTCTTTTTCCCCACCCTGGCTTTTTATTCTTCACTCTTAAAAAGGTGATGTTTGTGTGGACCACTGTAAACCACAGGGTGTTTGGAGCAACGAGATTTCCGAGAAGAGAACTCTGATGGGAATGCGACAGACATCTGAGAGTTGACTCTTTCATTGTTCTGTAGAAGATTTTTCAAATATGTTTACGATACTAAAAACTAAAGTGAGATAAAAGCTTCCAATGCTCGAGCTTCGCTAATGTCTGCGGCGCTTCCTCGCTCTCTCCACCTTACTTTTTCAAACATACTCCGCCATACCTCCAGGGATAACCGGAGTGTTTCTTTGTGGTTTGATTTGCCCCAGTGTGGCCATGAGAATGCAGGCACTCCACAGTAAACCCCCAGGGTTGCCACCAGGCAGATCCACCTCTCTCACTCACCTGAGGGGCCTGTCACCCTTTCCTGAGGGTTGCGATGCACCTCTTTTTATAGACACTAGGGTGAGGTATATTATCAGGGGGAGCCTGTCGACTCCCCTAACGTAGGGCTCGCACATCTCTTGCGCGCATAGCTCACTTTGGAGTCTTTTGGCAGTGACCGTCTGATGTCGATCGCCTTGGGAAATTTTAGCGTTGTCAGTCACTGCGTTTCCTTTTATCGACTTTCCCGAGCCACGTTCTGTCATTTTTATTTTTTACCCGCACCCAGATGTCATGGAGTGCTAAGAAAGTGTAGATAAAATTAAAACTTTTACAAATTTAAACATAAACATGCATCTTCTAAAACTTTAAGAAACCTTCAAGTGCCTCGGGATGAATTCTCCCAGGTACCTTGAACTCGTGAAGAGGATTTCAAGTGTGCGTTTATACGCTTGTCTCTTTTGTTTACTGTGTTTGCGCTTCTTTTAATTTTCTCTGTTTTGGAAAAAGTAGACGGCTTGTCACTAGGCTCGCTGACCTCACCCCATCACCCGTAAAGTCCTCTTATGGTATTGTATATGCAAGCAATGGCACTTTGTTTTCTTTCATAGACTTCATGCCTTACATGGAGGCACACAGTGGCTCCAGCCAGTGTTGTGTATCACAGAGGCACTTTTGCATTGTGTATCGGCTAGAATAAACTGTTGGAGGCACACCGGGGTCAGAGTTTCGCTATCAAATCCTTGGATATTTTGGATAGGATGTCAGCGCTCTTTCAAAGACGACATGTCGGTGTTTAGAAATAAAAAGTACACCACAACAAAAGGGGGAAACCCAATACGCCGTGCCCTGATGCACATTTATCGGCTCACTTCAAAGTGCACTTGTCATTCACTGTCTAAAACAGAGCAATTTTTCTCTCCATCTCTCCATCTCTGTCAAATAGTTGTGCCCCCCTGAGCAAAAAAAGAACAGACAATATATTGAAAAAAGAAGGGATAGAAAATAGAGGATTTTTTTTTCTTTTACTCCCCCTCCTCTGTTAACTCCCCCCACTCTTGCCCCCTGATCTCTCCACGCACTCATGGGGAATGTTTGGAGGCCCTGTTCATATTTTGTTTGCACAATGCATTCCTGCAGGCTCTTTATTTATGTCAATCTCCCCTTTGATCAGGGTCCGCTTACCCACTCGGTTCCTGTGAGTGAAAGAACCCACCTGTGAGGCAGCAGCCAGGGCTCTGGATTCTTGGGAAAGTTTACCGTCAATTAATATGGCTAAATTATTTCTTCACATGGCAAACTACTTATGTAAGGTGATCCTGGCTGGTGGCTGATTCCCTGACATCTGGGTTGGATATTCTGCACAGATGGTTCTACCTGCTCCAGGAGTCTCTTTTCATTCTGTTTTCCCTCCGTCCTTTCTTTCTCGCTTGCTTTTTTTGTGCGGGTGAAAGGTAGGCCACGGTTGAATGCTTGGGCAGAGTAATACTACCAGTAGGGGAGTGAAGGGGGCTGTTTTTCTACCTTTTATTGTTTACGCACAGATGAGACACACAAGTGCAGGGGCCTTCAGTCTTTTTAATGGTAACGACCCACAGATATGAATACCTTGTTTTAAATAAAAATGTATTGATTGAATTATATTTCTGGATGATATATTAATAATTTGCTTTGTCTATAATATAGTGACAACATAAAATACAGTTATTGATTTTAGGAAACATGTTGTCTTTAAATTATGACACAGCGCTTTTTTACAAAAATAGCAATCCAAAGTAACATGTTTTGAAATACATACACTGCTGTTAAAAATTTTAAGATTGGTAAGAGTTTCTTTTGCTCATTAAGGTTGCATTTATTTGGTCAAAAATACAGAAAAACAGTAATATTGTGGAATATTGTTACAATTTAAAATAAT
Source organism: Labeo calbasu (assembly GCA_019740295.1). NCBI lineage: Eukaryota > Metazoa > Chordata > Actinopteri > Cypriniformes > Cyprinidae > Labeo > Labeo calbasu. Next base: position 12,037 of record JAHKKF010527283.1, read on the forward strand.
GGTTTTGTATTTTAATATACTTTAAAATATAATTTATTTCTGTGATGCAAAGCTGAATTTTCAGCATCATTACTCCAGTCTTCAGTGTCACATGATCCTTCATAAATCATTTTAATATGCTGATTTATTAAGTGATAAACTGTTGTGCTGCTTAATATTTTTAATGTTTATGTTATGTTATGTTTTCTGACCCCAAACCTGTGAACAGTAGTGTGTATTGTTTTTTTTTTTTTTTTTTTTTTTTTTTTTTTACATTTTTTTTCCACAAAAGAATCCTCAAAAAAGTTTTACAGGTTCCAAAAAAATATTAAGCAGCACAACTGTTTTCAACATTGATAATAAATCAGCATATTAGAATGATTTCTGAAGGATCATGTGACACTGAAGACTGGAGTAATGACTGAAGAAAATTCAGCTTTGCATCACAGAAATAAATTGTATTTTAGTATATTAAAAGTATATTAAAATAGAAAACTATTATTTTAAGTTGCAATAATATTTCACATTACTGTTTTATCTGTATTTTTGATCAGATAAATGCAGCCTTGATGAGCAAGAAACTTCTTGCACTAGTGTGCTTGCTAAAATTGCCACAGTATAAGGGAATAACCCCAAGAGTTTTGAATTTAATTCTACTTTCCTTTTATTTTATCTGGTTTTGACCTGTGCAACAAGATCACCTTGCTGACTTCTGAAATTATAGGTAGACTTACATTTAATGAATTACAAATCAAGTTTTCTTTCCCCCAGCAACAGGGCCAAGAGACCAATCGGATTGTCTTTTGTTTTTTAAATAACTTCAATATCTTGAGACGTTCCCATCCCAAGTTTTTTCTCCAACTTGATTAACCTCTCTAATCAAGTAGTGTGTTTCTGGTTTAGCATGTGATTATCAGGGTTTATGTTTTATTTATTTATTATTTTTAACACACTTTAAATAGATCGGCCTGGTTTTAGACACTGTCCTGCTATCTGTGCCTGCAGTGAGACAGGAGCTCCGGACGCATTCTCATCCAGAAGCCCTCCCTTCTCATCCCGCCCTCAGCTATCCCAGAACCCCCTCAGGAGCGGTGGACTCACAAGTACCCCATATCCAAATAATTAATCCAAAGCAATTACTCACTGCCTTCATCCGTCTCTTAGCCTGCTAACAAAACATTTCTACGTATGTCCTCATCAGTTAACTTTAATTACGCCGACTACAATTTATCAGCCTCACATTAATGAAACATGCTGCACCAAGATACTCACAAAAATGTCCTATTTTCCCTCTTTTTTTCTGTAATGGAGGAAAAAAATAATAATTAAGAAACCCAACAGTGAGGAGCCTCATGAGAGAGCCAGCAGGAGTTGTGAGATATCACTTTTTTTCTCCTCTACTTTGTTCTAATCAGGGAACATAGTTACTGTCACCAACGTCTCTCCTTTATTCAGCACAAATGAAAACAAGCACATGAGACACTTTACTTTTTTGCACAATTTTGCAAAGATTTAAAGGACCTGTTTGGTAATGCTATTTTTCTTTACCTGGAAGTTAAAGATAATGTAAAATCTGAATTACTTTAATTTCTAAAGCAATGATGTGAGTTTTGTTGCAAGTTTTGTTGTTGAATGCAGTGGAAGAACTTGATCTGCACTCACTGATTTGTAATTTCTAAGGCAGCTGTAATGTGTATAACAAGTTTGAGATAAAATGTTAGAAAAATACAACTTATAGAGAGAGAGACTGAGAGATTGAAGGTAAATGTAAAAGAAAGAAAATACCTTTTACAATATGCACTTATATGTAAGACTGAACCAACATCACATTTCATTATGCAAATATTACAATGATGTCATTGCTTTTGGTTTAATTTTAAACCGTGAACATTTTAACAGTCAAAGTCAATAGGAAATTCCCAAATTTGCAGGTACACTACAGAACTCTGTGTTCTCTATATCTAAAGTAACATCGCAAGTTATTTAATATGGAACATTTTGACATCAACAGACCTGACTCAGCCAAGCTAAGATTACTGATAGTAGGATATCTCCCACTATAATAGCTAAACCTTCTTTTCTTTAGATATGATGTGAACATGGAAGAACGAATGATGTAAGCCTGAAATTTGTCGCCAATTTGAACCCAACAACTCTAATTATGAATCATTATTGAACACTTATCGTACTAACAGCCATTGCGGATTTGATCATAGATATTTATGGACTGGTACTGGTTTATTTTGTAATGAAAAATACTTCTCTGTTCTTTTAGAAAGTGCAATCTTACATTTTGACCTTAACCACTTTAACCAGTGCAACTAGAATTGGGACGCCTATAACTGAGAATATCTAAACAAAGATCAAATGGAGTGTGCATTTATTTTTATTTTTTCTTAGCATCTCCAGCTCATATTCAGATGCATCTCCTCCATTCTTCAGTTCTGCATCCTCTATTAGCCAGAGAGTAGCAGAGCATGATCACAGAGCGGTAAGATTCCTGTACTGGGATGTTGCAGCCAACCATTCTTGTTTGGGGGGGGAGTTAGTGTTTGGAGGGGGCTCATCCTTGCTTTCTCGGCCAAGGGCAGCCTGGGAGCAATTTGGCAGTGTAAATTGTTGCCACACATGGGGCCGGTTGCTGGCAGGGTCAGAAGCCCTTGATGTCACACCCTGTCATTTCAAATTAAGTTATGCAAAGCGAGGCAGCCGCTTAATTTTCTTGTAAGTTGGACCACGGGGCCCCTTGGGCATAATGAGCAGGAAGTTATAATTGGACCGAGCTGTTGATTGCGATAATTGCTACTGTCTGTACGAGGTAGCCTGGCCTGCTCTGATCAGCTTGTTACCAAGGCATGACAGCATGCTGCAATTCTGCCTGGACCAAACGAAGGAACACAAGAGGTGGGGAGGGGGAACGAGGAGTGAGAGGTCTGAGGGGGTAGAAGAGCTGCTTTTGGAAGCATCTGTGTTGTGTGGGTTTAGTTGGGTGGGTTGCCCGTTCCTAGCCGGACATTTTTTTTTCTCTGCAACAATGCTCTTCATCCTTCCCCCACTGACCCTTTGACATCTGCCCACTTGTTGACCTTAATTCTGTGGTTTGTGAAGGGGGGGGGGGGGGACGCAATAAGGTCACTGGTCTTTGTTCCCTNTGCCCACTTGTTGACCTTAATTCTGTGGTTTGTGAAGGGGGGGGGGGGGGGACGCAATAAGGTCACTGGTCTTTGTTCCCTGCTGAAAGGTAGGAAAGGGCCATTAGTGTCCACAAATCCTCTGACATAACTATGGATTCACAAAGCTTGAGATCCTAAAAAACAGGATATTTATTGGAGATTGTTTAGACTGACATGAGTGAATGTCTTACATTTTTATCTGTTTCTTAGACAAAGCTATATTATGGCGTCAGAAGACTTGGAACATAATGAAAGTTTGAGGTCAGTAAGATTTAGTTTTTTGAAAGAAATAAGTATGCATTAAATTGATCAAAAGATTTGGTAACACTTTCTAAGCCCGTATTTATAATACATTATAAGGGTATACTTAAGGCATTATAATGAATGCATAATGCATTATAAAAAACCTTATAGTATGTTGTATCATCTCATGAGTATTCATAAGAAGAGTTTTAATGTATTATAATTTTTACTTATGTGTGGTTATAGCTTTTAAGAGTATGATTACCTCCTCATAGTTATAACGTATGATAAGTATCATATCTTGCCATGTTACGCATGTCACTTTACTTAAATCATACAAAGACCACTTATAAGTAATAATAATAATAATAATAATAATAATAATATTTCTCAAAGAGCCATAAGATCAGGTATCAGATCAGATGAATGTGTAATATGACACATTTGTATAATCAGTTTGACTATTTTGATGGTGCTGCATGTCAGCTAGCAGTATTTATTATCATTAGTATACTAAATATATGCTGTATATAATAACACTGTATTTTGATGGTTCCCCAAAAGACAAACTGATTATAAGTAATTTTGCAAGTACGTGAACCTGCTACCTAGCCTAACCTTAACCAAAGTCTACTAATACTCTAAGGCAGTGGCTCCCAACCACGTTCCCGGAAGGCCCCCCAACCCTGCACATTTTGCATCTCTCCTTTGTCTGACACACCCATTTCAGGTCTTGGAGTCTCTACTAATGAGCCGATTATCTGAATCAGGTATGTTTGATTAAGGAGACATGGAAAACACGCAGTGTTGGGAAGCCTCCAGGAACATGGTTGGAAACCACTGCGCTAAGGAGTGTTAGTTGACATGTAGTTGGAAAATTGCTTTTTGTCAATAGACTAGGGGGACCATCAAAATAAAACGTAATATAATGTAAAAAATAAATGTAATATGATACGATCAATTATAAATTAAGTAGATTTTATATGCTGTCCACTGTGTGTTATAAATAATCATAATCTTAAAAGTTATAACCTCAAATACTCAAGTATTATAATGTATTATAATTGTT